>MEJB01000029.1:2829474-2906055 GCA_001752375.1 Rhazya stricta | reverse complement strand
CAGTATCCAATTTTTTATTACTAATTATTTTTATACTTATAAATTTCGAAACATTGTTATTAATTTCTATAAAAAATTTTTCAGTGAATTTCTTAAAATGTTATATCTCTTTCTAATAAAAAAAGTTTCTTTTTACACTCAAAAAAGAAAAGAATAATTATAGACTCTTTTTTTTCTCTTTAAAAATAATTTGAACATAAATATAAATTTTTGTTTTTTCACTTCCTTGTCCAAAGTTAAAGTTTTACTTTTTGTATCGAAGAAGAAATTGTATCTGTTGTAACGTCGAAATAAAACAAAATCAATAAAAGGAAAAAAAAGAGTGTTTTACATTTGTGAGTAAACGGAGTAACAAATGAAAGAAGTGAGGAAGGGAAAAGAAGAGAAGTGAAAAAAATCATGTATTTTTCTTTCTTGAAAAAGAAAAGATTATTTAAGAACGTTGGGTTTGTTCCCGGATTTTTAAACCTCTTGCAGAATAATTTATTAGATTATCTTCTATTATCACTTTACTTTTATTTCAAAAACAATATTTGTATTATACTAATATATATTACTAAGTTCATGGGTAGGTTTCTCGGAGGATAAAATCGATGATTTGAAACGTGAGGTGAGTTTGACTTAGGCGTGAAGAACGACGTGTAGACAATTCAGACTTTAGAAACCTTTACGGAATGTACTCTAGCAAACAGATCTATTGGACATACCTGGTTCCTTTAGTGCTTAAAGAAACTAATAATCAACCTATACGTCAATCGTTAGTTAGTTAAATCGAAATCAGATGCAGAATAAAGAATCCTCCGTTTGCATACGGGATCCTGAATAGGAAGAAACCCGGTAACTTATTGGTAAAAAGGTATTATTCTGTGTTCCTAATGAAACTTACGTAGCAAAAGTTTGTAGACGATTTAAAGTTTGTAACTAACTTTTCTTAGAGATACTTGTCATTTAGTAGGTATTTAAAGAGACGAAAAAGTTAGTAATAGCTTTTTTATGAGTATAATGTAGAGACTATTCAGGATCTACGTAATGGTTTCCGTTCGGTATGTGTGCTATACGTTTACATGCTTACCGTATTTTCATTAAAAAGAACCTTAAAGACCCATGTTTTTTAAACCTTTTAAGGTCTTATAAAGTATTTTTCGTTTTCGTAGACTAGTTATTTTACTCGCCTTTTCTACCACAGGAAAAGATACCGACGTAATCAAAAGCTTTTAGATGTATGTATAGGCGGTAGTTAAACGACTTGGAGTATCCCTAGTCAGTAAATAAGTAGAAACACTAGTAACTATGAGATTATTCTATATAAACTACGTTTTAATACGGACGTTTCCTATTAGTTTATCTAACAGGACAGTTTAGGTATTCCGTTAATATTTTATATCACAAATTTTAGGTCTTTATGTATTTTAACCTAAGTATTCTACCAAATTATATATTACAATATTTTTCTGTTAGATATCATAATATTTGTTATTTTCCTTTTACATTTTCACTCCAAAATCCACAACCCAAACAAGGTAAATTGCTTCCTTGAAAATCATTTTATTTTTCTTTTTCAAACTGAAATCTCGAACCAAATTGTGCCTCAACGTTGTTATTCTTTTAATTTTTTTAAAGTGGATTATATTGAGTTAAAAGACAAATATTAAAAAATAATAAATTTATATGAAATTATTATTAAAATTACACTTTTACCATTATCTTGAAAAAATAAAAGCATTAATTGTACGAGGAAAAGAAGTTTAACTGAATTGTGATGTTTTGAAAATTGAATAAAAATAATAAATAACTAATTGCTTCTTACATGTGAAATGTGATGGACTTTCAATATAAATATTATAATCTGACACGCTCTCAAGAAATGATGGATTTGTTTTGAGAAAAAAAATTAAAAATTGAAGAAAATCAGTTTTTTTTTTTTTTTTTTTTTTGGTCAAAGGCATCCAGCCTATTATTTTATAATTGAAGAAAATCAAATGGAGATTATGTAAACCGACCTCAATAATCACGATAAGTTAGTCACATATAAAGTAATATAAAATCAATCGATGTGAATCATGTGCTTGCTTAATAATTGATTTCTTCCTTTTACTAATAAAATCAATCAATTGTTAACTTTTTCTAGGCAGCACATGTTTGCAGGTTCTTAGTTCTTGATTTTTGTGAAGGACGACGTTTAAATTTGTAATTATATTAAAAGGTACAATATATTATATATGTAGTATGAGTTTTTAGTTTTGACTGTTGGACTACTTTACTTCTTTGAGATTGAGGGTTTATTCACACTAAACGAGGAGACAAGAGAAAGAGAAGGAAGAAGACAGTAATTAACTAATCTATGAAGGGTATATCAGGTAATCTACATAAAAATAATTATGTTTTTAATAATAATAGTCTCCTCTAAAAAATTTTGAAATTATCTATGTCTTGAAAGAGAGGTAATATATATAGCTTTTAGAAAAGAATCCATATAAATATTCTWAGAGCATCTYTAATGTTGTGCTATTAACATCATATATGATTCAACGATGGGAATAACTTTTCAATTTAAAAATTATTTTTATTATTTTATTTAAAGAAAATAAATATTGCATAAGTAAGATTAAAAGATAATTAATTAATTAATAAATAAATATATATAGATCGGAGGTGATTTTTGACTTTCATTTTCTTTTAATGTGAAAGAAAATTATCGGGGAGAACTAACTTTCTAGAAAGCCTTTTAGGCCTTACTGTTGTGTGTCCATATGCACAAGAAAGTACAAAAAAGTTCACCAAAGAAGCACGTATTAAAAATGAAGGCAGATTGAAAGGTCAATTTATGAGTGTAAAATTAATGAATTTGATCTATTATTCAAGAATTTGAAAATAAGATATAAAAGTGTGAATTTAATCTTTATTAAAAAATTAATATTTAACATCAATCATTTTCATAAGAGAAGGAAAATCTATAATGAAGATCAGGTCCACTTAAATCCTTTTGGTCCAAAAAACTTGAGTTCTCCTAACTCTATAAAATGGTCCTCAATAAGCCTCCTTCATTGCCTGCAGAAGAGAGACCAAAGGGCCATAGCCAACACCTATTCTCTCTTCTCTCTCTTTCCTTCAAGGTCTYGCAACAATGGCAGCTACTGCAGCACAGTGCATCTCAAATTTTGCAGAACCGAAATTCTTGGAATGTACTACYACTGCTAMTATATCAGTCTCRCCTCTTCCTACGAAAAGATTTTCTCGTATTTCAACACAAGTAAGTTCATCGTTTCCAAATGTTAAGAAATCCTTAATTTCTTCCAAAGCTATTCTWATCTCGCCTTTCATTTCCTTCTCAGAGATATACCGTATTTTGCACACTGTCTATGAATGGTTGTGACGGTGATCCTACAGCTCCCATAGGAAGCATTGAAACACGAAAATTTCCACCAGTTTCTACTCCTGCGGCGGCCGTTCAGCGGCTCAGCTCGGTGGCTTTAGACTTGAAATCCGACCCTCCACCGTCTGACTCTGGCATTATCCGACTTGAGGTAAGAACATAAGGAGAGCCACACATTTACCACATCTGTCTGCAGTCAATCCACAACTTGATCTTGAACAATATACATAAAGAATTCATTTCGTCTTTACTTGCTAAAGTCCAAAATCCGATGCTCTTACCTGGGCTCGGAATGGACCTTGGTATTTCAAAAGAATATTCTCTTGTTGTTGAAAGTCATAAAAATATATGCATGCATCAAATAAAAAAATAAAAAATAAAAATATTTTTAATTTTCAAACCAAAGTAATTTTCTTTCATTATATTTTTGTTCATGTAATTGATAATTTATTTTTCAAGATAAGAATAAAAATGTTATTTTTAGCAGCAATTTCAATTTTTTTCTTTTGAAAAAGAAGATGATTAAGTRCATATAAATAAGAAAATAAAATAAACGGACCTCARATTTGACCCTGTTTCTTGTACCATGTTGAAAGAAAGTATGAATGCACCAATTATTTTCGAATATCTAACCATCAATATTARTGGTGGTGGATCCTTTTCATTTTTGTTTATTGTCACATCTTACAAGCAATAATTGAACCCATTATTGACATTCCGTTGTTTTTACTATGACAATTGCTTGGGAAAAAGGTGCCAATTCTGCAGAAGATCCAAGCACTTGATTGGCTCCATGCCCAGAATAACCTTTCTTTGCCTCGCTGTTTTTTCTCATCTCGAAGTGACCCAAATGGTTCTGATCCTTTGTACATTAAGGACCGTGATSAGAGTTCCCACAACTCTTCAGCTGAGCATAACCTGGTTAGTGTGGCAGGGATAGGCTCTGCTGTCTTCTTTCGCCAGGTCCATCCATTTTCATTTGATGATTGGTCTGCAATTAGAAGGTACTTTCACAAATAAACCTTGTAATTGTGTCGGATTCTCTTTGGAAGCAATTCTTTAACTCTTTACTCCTAAAATTTGTGATTTAAGGTTTCTGTCCAAGAAGTGCCCTCTAATACGTGCATATGGGGCAATCCGGTTTGATTCGAGGGCTGTGATAGCATCTGAATGGAAGGCCTTTGGTTCATTTTATTTCATGGTCCCTCAGGTACCTGCTTTCTCATTTATGCATAAGTTTTTGTTCTTATTTCTCGAGTAATTGAACCTGGGTTGTGATGTCCATTTCTCAGATTGAGTTTGATGAGCTGAAAGAAAGCTCTGTGATTGCTGCAACCATTGCATGGGACAATGCTCTTTCCTGGACATATGAAGATGCAATAGCTGCACTTAGAGCCACTCTCTTACAGGTCCATTTTATAGAAGATTTTAGCTATGGTCTTTTCTCCCAGAATGGAGTTGCTAAATCTAAGAATTGTTTCAATAGATGTTTTTGTGTATTCTGAGGGCATGTCGTTTTTTGTCTTGTAGGTGTCGTCTATTGTCAAAAAATCTCAAAAAGAAGTTCCACGTACTTCTGTACTACGTTCTACTCATGTTCCTAACMAAATGTCCTGGGGTCGTGCTGTTGATCGAGCTCTGCAATTAATAAGAAGTGAAGATTCACAACTGATTAAGGTTTTAGATTCAATTATATTTTTTTTACATTCCCCTGCCTTCTTGTGAGCAGTTTGAGATTCTATCTAGAAAACCATAGGAATAAGTCCCTTGTGTTTCCAATGATTGCTCAATTCCTTTTTATTTGATCTTCTTTTCTTTATTTCTCATCCTAAATACGGCATTCCATTCTCTTGAAAATATAGGTTGTTCTTGCACGTAGCAGCAAATTTGAGACTACAAGCGATATCGACCCTTTGACATGGTTGTCCTGTTTACAGGTGCCAAATCAGTAAGCTTTTAATTTTCTCAATTACTTGCTTGCTAGAACTCTGTTGTTTGATAAAGGTATGGTTACAGGTTGAAGGAGAAAATGCTTACCAATTTTGTCTTCAGCCTCCGGAATCACCAGCCTTCATTGGAAACACAGTAAGTAGAATCACTCTCATTATCTCTTTTTCTTGGAAGGGGAAATGAGGTTGTTCAGCAGAGGGAGGGGGCAGTGAGGTTTTTCCCCTCTTTGAAAACTTAAACTGATTCTCTGTAAACCTTTGGAGCTAACACAAAACAGCATTTGATTTTGATAGCAAAACATCTGGTATCTATCAAATTTCATCAAACTGTGCTTCTATTTTATCTGACTGACTAATTGACTCCCCTCAATCCTCTTGGACATATTCGACTAATCGATGCAGTCTAAGAAACTCTGTATTTATACTTTTTTTTCAGCAAATTAGTACCCGACAATGAGAATAGTTGTGATTRTCCTTTTTTAATACTCAAAATACTTCTAAAAACAGCCAGAGCGATTGTTTCACCGTCACCRGCTCAGCGTTTCCAGTGAGGCTTTGGCAGCAACAAGACTTAGAGGTCCCTCAGAGTCTCTAGATTTTCAGATAGGAAAAGATTTACTTTCCAGGTTTGTTTTGACATTGACTAACTTGTTTTGACTCTTGCAACAGATTATTACCTCTTTTGTTTTTGAAGTACAGCTAATAGTCTAATACCAAWTGCTTTCTTCCGTCCCTTAATGTCATTTATTTTGTAGCTCAAAGGATCACATTGAGTTTGCTATTGTACGAGCAAGCATTAAGGAGAAACTAGAGGCAAGTAACTTGAGTACCTGTAACTTCTTGTTGAGTGAGCAATTTTGAAACTATACGACTAAGTGTAGAAGCTTCATTTTGTTATAACATTTRACTCTGCTGCTTTGCAGGCTATTTGTTCAGATGTACAGATCAAACCGAAAAAGTCATTGCGAAAACTCTCACGAGTTCAGCATCTTTATGCTMGACTAATYGGGAGGTTGCAGAGTGAAGATGATGAGGTAATGCCTTAATATAATCAGCAATTCCGTGAATTAACTACAGATTGCAGATACATACTAGTAGATCACTATAGGTTGCACATAACTGAAACTAAGATGGCCTGATTATCTGTAATTCTTCAGTTCAAGATTTTATCTTCTCTACACCCTACTCCAGCCATCTGTGGACTTCCTACAGAAGAAGCACGTCTTTTAATAGCACAAACAGGTTCGAACTACCGCTCCTTCACTTCTTCCTATAATGAATGTGACTTAGGGCTTCATTTAATTTCTGCTTTTGTCTCTTTAAAAGTGATTTCATGCAGCCTGCCCATCCCAACACACTAAAACTAAAATTTGGACDAATTGAGATTAGGAGCACCTGCTGCAAATTTACTTGTTATCATCAGGAARGATCTGTACTTTATACCTTCAGYAGTACATGTAATGTTGAGAAGTATCTTTTGAGGCTGTAAGGCTTTTTACCTAAATCACTAATTAGACATGGAAATTCAGAAAGAGAAACTCATGAAACGACAATGATAGTGAAAAGCACAGTGAAGGTATCATTTTGAGATCTGTCCATAGCCAAGCTAACTTTATAAASTAAATTTGTTCCACATCCTGTTAATATCATACTTGTGATTTATTTCACTTGTTCTCAGAATTATGACAGTTCCTATTCTTATCTTAGCACTTGCATTAATCGGACATCATCTAGAATTATCAGCATCTTCTGCTGTCTAAATAGGTAATAGAACATTAGCAATTTCATGAGCTCCAAATGAATTCTCTGTTAACCAATTATAGCATGACAGCATTTCTATTTCTGTTCTGTCATAGTTTATGGTTGGTCTTGCAATCTATGTAAATTAATTCATTGTCTTTGTATGTAAACTAATTATTAAATGTTTTCTGTAGAAATGTTTGACCGAGGAATGTATGCTGGTCCTGTTGGTTGGTTTGGAGGTGAGGAAAGTGAATTTGCAGTTGGAATAAGATCAGCCTTAGTTGGAAAGGTATTAACAGAATCTTCTTCTCAGCAGGCATAGTTTCTTAAAAATCCTTTGCTCTTTTACAATAACGTTCCCTTTCATTTGTAATTTAAATTTTGCAAGTTGAAAGTCGAATACAGGGGATTAATCGGTGGATGTGAATTAGTGAAAAAGCAATGTGACTCTGTCTAGCTAATATTACTTCGTGTCAATGTGATGCGGCTGATAAACTTGAACCGCTTAGGGCCTTGGTGCATTGGTCTATGCTGGAACTGGAATTGTTGAAGGCAGTAACTCATATCTAGAATGGGAAGAACTGGAGCTGAAGACATCACAGGTTTGTACCTTGGACATTTATCATCATAGTCCAGGCCCTGTCATTACTAGATCTACATATTCATCATTGRAGAACCTGTAAACTTTTTCGTTATTGTATGTAAAGGAATTTAAAGAACAAACTGATTCTTGATATCTCTTTATGCAGTTCACCAAATTTATTAAACTTGAGGAACCTGTTTTGGCAAGAAGAGGGGTACCAGGACAATGAATTGCAGAGGTCGGCAACCTTCTATCTCCTTTTCCATGATTATCTTTTTCCCTTTTCAGGACCTTTAAAAGTCTATGCTCCAAATTTACAGTATAATTCTCACATTGTTATACGTTCATATTTTGATGATTTAAACTTAAGCTTACCAACCATGATGATTTTTCATTTTTTAAACTGAGGTTCTGGAAAAATTTCAAGCACTGGAACTAGTGAATGGTGTCCTAACACTTTGCGTTATTACAGATATCTAAAACAACAGACACGATTTGCTTAAAAGAGGAGARGGCARAYCATAGTGATGTGAATTGCAGAACCCAAACTGAGCTCCYAACTCGGGATGAAGAAATCATTCCAGCTTCCAGATTCTAGCTTTTGCTGTTTSCTTGAGAAGATTATGTTGCGATATCGGTTCATCTGYGTTGTTTTTTGTTTTTTTGTATAGCATTATCAGCTTCCAGAATGTCTACTCATCCCACCTACACACTTTGTCCCAAAACGTAGGATATTGAGTTCCCACAAACAAAGTATAGTTATATGCATAATAGAATAGAAATAGAAGTTGTGTCTTTGAATCCTTCATTTTGATCTGCTTTAGCATCTGAATGACAACTGTGCTGCTTGATACAAATTCTAGCTTGGGGACTTATGCTCAGAAGACAGGTTTTACAGAATCAAATGCCTAACTTCTACTGAGATCGAATTGATTAACTTCACTCTCGAGACATATCCTAATTCTATGCTTTCTGATGTTAGTTGAGTCCACTGTGTCCTCATAAACCTTATCTGAATCCGGTTTATAGCTTGGGACCTTCGAGTAAGAATGTCTTATGTGAATGAGTCTCCTAATTGGAAAGAGACTTCGAAACTTAAGTTAGAAGTTAGATWCCTCTCATAATATTTCATAAAATGTTAAGAGAGTCATCCATAATAAATAACATTAAAACTTTAAATGGAATAGGTGGATGTGGCTCATAATGAAATGGTGAGTACCAATATGGGATTTTTTGTTTTCTGAGTAAACAAATTGTTCCAAATCTTAAAACTTAAAAGCCTTAAGASTTATAGTGCATCTTCTGCCCTTTTAAAAAWTAAGATGCATGACAATTTGCTCTTTCCTAGATTTTATTAGAGCTATATCGRTATTGTCGATCTTTCAACAATCGAACAGTCAAATAATCAAAGTATTTATAACTCACAAGTATTATACAATATCTAAATTATTTACACTACCTTATAATTTTAAAACCTTCAAAAAAAAAAACATATCGAATTACAACTCCAAATAATTTAGAGTACTTAATATTAAACTTACAACTCCCTAATCAAACATTAGAAATACTAGAATTGTTGTAAATCCCTAAGTTTCACAAGATATATTCATGCGATTTGCTTTTAAGCTGAGTACTGCGTGATAGCTCTAGTAGTTTGTACCTATCACTAAACATGTAAAAATAGAGTGAGTTAGGCTCAGCGAGTCCTGAGGTGTGTGCAACGTGTATTTTACAAAAATATTCAAGTGTGCATAATTTATTTGAACGGATATACAAAATGAAGGATCAAAATGCGAAAAACTCAGTGAAGTGCATTAAAACAGTTATCACTCAAAGCATAATATAAATCACATCAGTAAATAATCAAGTTATGCGGAAGCTCAAAAAAAATCTAAGATCGTCACAAAGGGATTTCTTGATAGCAAAAATAAAACATGGTCACAAGTGGGATAACACTTAAGGTAGAAGAAACACAAAACACAATTACCACCTGTTTGATTTGGTGGGATCAGTTACCAGCTTATTTCCATAAATGTGCATACGTCTTTCTACTGCTCATAATCACAAGCAAAGTACCCACTAACAGGGTACATGAATCGATCGGCTCGGGTCAAACCTCCTGACCAAGGCATGAGCATTTGACATGAATAGCATGGGGCTCCCGTGACATAACCATCTTCCCAATGCACTCCCTATCTGCCAGCTAGGCCTTTTGGCTATTTCGATGACTAAAGCCACCTAATTCAAGAAGTCTTCGTATTGGTTACTAGCCAAGCATAGTACTTTGCTCGTGTGACTAGCCTCTCAAGACAACCGAACGAGTGCTCGTCTTTCACAATGAGATCCACAATCAGAAGTCCATAATCACAAGTTCACAATCACAATGTCACAATCAAATCCAAATCTCAATGCCAAATCAATAATCTTTTCAAAATTTGGAATGAATTGGCAAAWAGATACTTTAAGTTAAACAATGCACACTCGAAAGTAAATAATTCAAGATCATAGGAAAATCATCATTTGAAAATCGTAATAAAAAGGTATTTCCATTCCAAGCATGTACAAGCATTTTCAAGAACTCATAGTAAAAATAATTGAAGATGCTTGAAATATTTATCTAGAGTAACAAAATCGCACGTACTTGAGATTTTAAAGGAAAAGAAAGACTCACATTCAAGCGTACGATAATTCTTGAAAATATATCTATAGTACGCATTAAATAAAAACATGCACTTTTTAGGAATTTAAAAGATATAGGGACTCACCTGAGCTCCCAAACTTCCTATCTATTCAGCTAAAAATCTGGATTAGGATACACTAAAACATGTAGGGAATGTATCCTTAGTTGACCCATCAATCAAGCTAAACTATCTTAGTAAATCAATAAAAGTAAATCTGTTCACAATGCTTTTTGCCGAGCACAGGCATGGTTCGGGAAAATGGTCATAAATCAAGTTCTGGTTCTAGTTTCCTTACAAGGCTTATAGAAAATGAACCTAAGACAAAAGGATTACTAGTCATATGAGTTATGCTTAATTCTGAGTAACGGGTAGATTGCAGTTTGGTTAGGAAAATAGAATTGGTGTTTACCGACTAAAACTGTCCAGTTTAGATGTTTTATTAATAACTAGAGTTATAGAGTGAGTTACCTAACAAATTTAATCTTATATAAATCCCCAGAAACAGGGCTTTCTATTCTTATATGGCATTCCAAATTTGAAGGGACGGTTAAGCACAAAGAGGTCTATAAATCAGCAAACATTGCAATGTAGACAAAGATGAGCAGAGTTGATTCTTTGAAGCATATCTCTAGTCTTACTGAAGAAATTCTAATGAAATAGGTCACATTTTATTCCTAATACATTAAAGAATGCATCCATATAAAATTTAGCACCTAAGAGTGCATGTTTGATCCCATAATTAACCTAAATATTAGGGCATAGCAGGGGACATATACTTCGTGAAATTGTTCATCTATGTTTGTTGTTTATAACTATATTTTTGGTAATCAATTCGTAAAAAACTAGTCTCAAATTGTTTCTAAGATATTTATATTTCAAATCATACATATATGAAAATTTATACCCAATAACTGAGTCACAATTTACTAAAACAATAGTATAATCTATTAACTGGACCAAGCTGATATCTTATGATGTAAGGGTCCAACATTTACATATGATCTATTAACATCACAATTTACTAAAACAATCAAGTCACAACATTCATCTAGTAACATCATATATAAAAAATTTAACATTTCCTATACATGCAAGAATCTGAAATTTCATTTTCACATATGATCATTTCTTTGCTCTGCATAGTTCCCTCAATAAACATATGCAATACGCTTTAAAATTCATGAAATCTTCTATATAAATTTCAAAAAAAATGTTGAAAACAGTAGTCATGATCAATGCCAATTACTTAACAAGACCATAAAACATGTTATTTAAACTATAACAGAACCTATAAAATCATGCTACACCAATCTTGAACTAACCTATGTTGAAGATAGTTGTTCTAATTCTTGAGAGGATGAAAGTGCAAGGTGAGTGCTGCCTTAGAATCATGTAAGAGGCCATTAATAATAACAAGATCAGAACGAGAAAAGGAGGAAAAAGGACGTGAGTTTCAACCAAAAGCATTAAAGAAAACTTAACAAGTGAAGGAGATTGTCCAGTTTTTTGGAGAGGGGTGTGCCTTTCAGTGGAAGCTTACAAGAAATCAAGGGGAAGGCTGGCGCTGTGTCTTAGGAAGGAGAGCATGTAATTCTGCCAAGGAAGATGATGTGTGGATGAGGGGGGATATTTATAGAAGATGGGCGTCTTGGAGATGAAAAAACTTTGTAAACCTTTAAATATTTCAATCATTATTTGACAAATAATCTCCTAAAATTCAATTATGTGAAAAGTGGAGACGTTAACAAGTTCAAAAGTTTCGAAATTAGGAGATTGCTTAAATGTTTATTTAGTTATTATTTACTAATTATTTGAAATAATTAAATAGTGATTTAATTTATTTATTAAAAGGAATTCGATCAATAATATTTTTATTGGAAAAAAGCTTAAGTATTGTTTATAAGAAAAATAACACTAATAATAAAAGTAATATGTAATAGTAGAATATTTTTATATAGACTTTTCTTTAGTATTTTTTTTCTATACTTCTTGATCATCATCGTCATCATTTTCATTCTTCTTTTCTTATCCTATTTCTTTACCTGATGATCACCACCAGTACAATCTGGAGTACTCACCATCACCCCCTCACTATTTTCTCCATTTCTATTATGCATTTTCTTGTCCTAGCACCATCACTAGCCCACACAATTTCTACCATTTTTTTCTCTCATTTCTAGTTCCCACCGCCAAGCTTCCTATATAATTTTCTAATCCTTTCCGTTTCATTCTTTATTCTCTACTGACTTCATCCTAGATTTGCATTAAAGATTTTCACTTTCACTCCTCAATTGCAGCCGGCTATCTCTCATTTCTTCTCATTTGTTTTACCTGGTTCTGTCCGTCTCCAACTCCTCCAATTCTTGCATTTCCTCTCTTGACCGACTTACACTTCTTCACTCAAGCCAAGACTTTAGGAATTCTCTGCTTCTCTTATTCTTTCTCTTTCTCTACTTTCACCCAAAAACAGCCGGCTCTCTTCTTTACTTTTTGGAGAAAATATGATATGGTTTTGTAAGCCTTTCTATGTCTTATTTGTGCGTATATATCATACATTTATGTGAAAAACAAGGAGTTGGTTTGAAGTATGGGATATGGAATTCTATTGATTCTGACCTTGGTGAGGGATTGTGGTTGCTTGCTATTTTATTTGGGGCGGCAATAACTGCTCTTAAATTTGTATCTATATTGGCCTTTGCGTTTAGGTTATTCTTGAAATGGAACTTTATGAATTTTCTTTTCAAGTTCCAAACATTCATTTGAGTGCTATCTATCTCTTTAGGTAGGAAAAGAGGTTTTTGGGTGTTGGTATTGGGTACTGATATAAAACACAGTGGCCTTGTGAATTTTCCAAGTCCCGGGGGGGGGGGGGGGGGGGGGGGGGGGGAGAATGAATGGAGAAAATCGATTTGATTACATCTTAATTACAGATGATGTGCATATAGAATGAGAAAATTAGCACATACGATGTCCATACTTCAATTAAAGGAAAACATAGATCCTCATGTGACTTCCTTAGGTTACTGATAATCTTGAGGAAGGTTGGAACTTGACAATCTAAGATTGATATATCGAAACCAACTGCACAAGCAACAATCCGATTATTTGCAAACAATAAGGTAATGGTAACATCATACAAGTAATAATATTACGGTTTATATTATTATTATAAATTTTATTACAAACCTAATCACTTATTTAGTTGATAGTCTTTCAGTTGACAATATTACTTGTAAGGCCTATTATTGTATTGTAACAGTAATGTGCAACAAGTTTTTAAAAAGCAGAATTATATTATACCAAAACATAAACAATAACTATCACATCACATAATTTTAATCAGACGGCATTTGGAGATATTCTGTATGATTAGAAGGTAAAATATAATAAGATACATATAAGACTTTTTCTGTACTAAGAGTAATTTAAAATTTTAAATTAGGTAGCATCGGGTTTATATAGATTAAAATACGAAATAAAAAATATTATAATATTTCATTTATAAGGATTATGAAGGTAAAATTTCTGCAGTTACGATAGTTTTAATATTGTGTAAGTACTATGAGGATTATTAGCACATATGATTACAATTAGCATAAGCACACTAGTATAAAATAAGAGAAACGTATTGATGTATCATTGGTATAAATTTATAAATAGAAACGTATTGATGTATCTTGGTATAATTTTATATACGCAGAATTAATCAACAAATTAAAATAACTTTCATTCATTTTAAAATGAACGGAAAGTTTAATACACACATRTGTTATTATCCGAACAATCATCCTATAAATCTTAAATCCGATTTTAATTAGGATTTTGAGGTCTCGCATAACAATTAAGGAATCATTTATATTCGTATTATTATCGTAATCTTATTATAAGATATACATTAAAACGATGTCCTATAATTTGACCACAGGATACGCTAATCAAGAAGAGTAAAAGTTCAATCCAGGTAAATATCTRGTGAGTCCATTTGCATTTTAAACTTTCAAGAATGGGTGATTGTGTACTCTAAAAATGTTTCAAATATTTTCGAGTGTTTTAAAAGTGATTATAATCTTTCTAAAACATGTGATTTCGTACAGAGTACTCTAGAAAAATGGTTTTAAGTTCTTATCCATGTAAACAAGAATACTCTCAAACTCTTTTGAGAAAATATTGTACAAACTATTTCTAAATGCTCTTACATTTCATAGGTTTTATATTGGCATGATTTATCACAGTAAGTTTTATGCTCAAACCATATGTTTACTCGATTGACAAGAAAATTTGAATTTGCATTTATCGAATGACTATTTCTATGTTGGAATTGATTTATAAAGTTCATATGGTTATGCTCTCAAATTAGGAGAATTCTTGTCAAGAATCATATCTCCCAAATCAAGCAAATAGAAACGAACAATTCTAATAAGCTACATAGTTATTTAAAGTGGGAACTTATTCTAGTATCGCCAAGTCATATTAAGGTGCATACCTGATTTTTTCCTTGCTAGTCTCAAGCTCATTATTAGAAATTAATTGTTCAAATTCAGCAACTCTAGCATTTGCCAATTAATCATTGCCTTTAGGAGAAGAAACCACCACTCTGATAAACTTATTTAGGTACTAAAAAAATTAATACACAGATATAACAACTTCTGATGTTGCAACTAGACACATTGGAGACAATGAGAAAAATAGTGTATACAATATGCAAAAGAATACTATAATGCTTGTAGTCCATTGAATGCTCCATGGATATTGTTTGCAGCATCATATCCTTGTAYTCGAATATTTTGAATGCTAAAGTTATGTCTGGAAAGCACATCAGAGATTTGCTTATTCAAATTTGATCATGAGTTTCAAGGTTTCATTGATTTWTTTTTGCATCAAACTCATTATTGAGACAGACTTAGAATGTGTACATTATAATTGTGTACTCAATCGGTGACTCGAATTATAGCGAGCAACGTACCATGCTTGGCTAGTTTCCATTCGAGGAACTCTTGAGCAGCTTAGATAATGATGCTTCAAGAGTTGCCAAATGATCAAAAAYTGATGGATCATATCCATGGTGAGTCTAGACTGCATCGGGCAGACGGTTGCGCCATATGGTACCTACGGTATGTGCTGGACGCTCCTATCATTGGTTAGGAGGTTTAATCCAGGGGGGACCGACTCCTATAAGCGTGGCAAGCCGGCTTGCTTGTTATTATTCATGGGGTTTGATTGAATATCACATGCGTACATGGAGAGAGAAGGTCGGTAAATCTTGACCCTGTAGAATGAAYCTCGTATGGTTAAGGTTTGATTGACCCTATATTTGGCATGAAATGTTTTATTAAATTTGACATATTTGTTTAGTTTCACCATTGAATACTTTCAAACTATTTCTACAGATATAGCCAGTTTCAAACAATAATTTGATTTTTTTCTTATTCGAACGGAAGTACCATGATTTCTAAATATTTTATACTAAAATTGTACACTATCACACATGCAAGGAACTCATTGAGCCTAACTCATTCAATTTTTACTTTTCATCCTTCCCGAAAAGGAATCTATTGATTCTCTCCCAATTGGTTGGACCGTAGGTGCGATGATTTACTTCACAGGGGAGGTCTCTGGTTCAAGTCCAGGATGGCCCAGCTGCGCCAGGGAAAAGAATAGAAGAAGCATCTGACTACTTCATGCATGCTCCTCCTGGCTCGGGGGATATAGCTCAGTTGGTAGAGCTCCGCTCTTGCAATTGGGTCGTTGCAATTACAGGTTGGATCTCTAATTGTCCGGGTGGTAATGATAGTATCTTGTACGTGAACCGGTGGCTCACTTTTTCTAAGTAATATAAACGGAGGAAATAACGATGTGGAAAACAAGACAGGAATTCTTTACAATAACACTGTAGAAAAATGGAAGGGATGTGGCTCAGCTTGGTAGCGCGTTTGTTTTGGGTACAAAATGTCACGGGTTCAAATTCTGTCATCCCTACCTATTATTACTCAAAACTGGCCGTTTTCATCCTTTGGAACAACTTGATGAATTTAGTAGATCTTAAAATAATTTATTTAATATGATTTGGTATAGTTGTTCGTGATCGTGTACTGATTCTATCCCTCCCCTTTTCCTTTTGCTCTCACCTCCCCAAAAGCAAAAGCGGAGTGATAGGTACAGACGCTTAGAGAGATTAACTGACTTCTAGCTTAGAAGAGTTATGTSGTATATAAATTTTGTGAAGTCTGTAAATTTCTAATCATTTATAATTGTTAGCATGTCTATACTGTCATTTGAGTGTTGTATTCTCATATCTTTTAGGATTGTATTACGGAGTYTAGTTCTATATATTTTGGGAGTGTAAATATTGCAAGATTATGTACTTAAAGAGACGTCCAATTTTTTCATTTATGGATATAGAGGCTTTGAATGTTCAATTGTATTGATTATCGAAAGACAGACGATGTCCGTACGGCCCTAGTGGCACCTGGGTGAGGTCGGATCTTCACAGACTTTGTGTTGAAGAAAAAGAAAAATTGCTTAGGGATGAAGAAACTTTGTCTTCAAGAGAAAGAATTTATCTAAGCTAGAGTTAAATAATGAAATTTTATCAAAAAATCGAGCAGGGTTCAAAATAAGATTTTTTGTTTAGCCAAGAAAATACGTAGATTCATTATCATCTAATCTTAATTTATTCTCATTTTCTATTCGAATTTATCATAACAAATTCTCGAAACGCGATATTATAAT
This sequence comes from Rhazya stricta, assembly GCA_001752375.1. NCBI lineage: Eukaryota > Viridiplantae > Streptophyta > Magnoliopsida > Gentianales > Apocynaceae > Rhazya > Rhazya stricta. The sequence continues at coordinate 2,888,997 of MEJB01000029.1, read as the reverse complement.
TTCAAAAATTACTAATTTTCAAACGCTTTTAAAATATATAGACTAATTTTGAGATCGTAAAAATTAACAATTTTAGAATATCAATTACTTATCGAAAAATTTAAATCATTACAAGGTAAATGGAAAAAAAAGATGAAAATGGTGATGCACCAATTTTCTCGTCCCGAAAAAAAACAAGGACAAAATGGAATGGAAGGGCTTGAAGTGGTGATATTTTAGACGGGGTGTACAGGTCTGGTGAGATGTGGGTTTTCACGGGGTTCGGCGTGGGTTTCTCGGGAGTTGTGCGCGACCCATTAGTGTGATTTTAAATGTTTTGTGGTGGCTTTTTGTTTCCTCATTGTTCGGACGGACTTCATTGTTGCATAAAAATGTTGCAGTGAGAGAAAGACTTTTTATTCTTATACATCCACAAATTCAAAAATAAATATAAAGATATATTTGTATCAGTCTATCTAGTATGGGGTTCGATTCTGTACATGATTTGGTTGACTGGCATGGTCAGAAACTGGTGATCGGGTGTTTGTTGGTAGGTCGGCAAGTGATGGGGTTTATGAGGAGAGGCGAATCGGTATTCAATCTGTGAGGAGTCAGCTAGTGGTGGGGGTTATGAGAGGGAGAGGCGATCGGTACTCAATTTGCGAGGAGTTGGCTCCTTCAAGTATAGTATCTATTCGAATCGATTCACATTATTTAACTCTTATTTCAATAAGGTTTAGTCTAATTTTAAAAGGGATAATTTTTCTTAAGAAGTTTTTTAATATGAAATTACAAATAAGGGTTCAATACAAAATTACTATACTCAAAATGTAACTTTGCCTAGAACACTAGAAAGAAGAAAAGTAATTGTACGGGAAGAGGAAGAAAAGACTTATTTTGAAAAAAAAAAAGAATTAAATGATTTATATTGTTTTCTTGAATAAGSATAAAAAATGATTAATATGATTTTATGAATAAGAATAAGATTGATAAAAAAATTGATTATTAATTAATATTCAAAATATGATATACTTAAGAAAACAACTATAATATRACAAACGTACAAGTAATAATTTCAAGCTTCTGCCTACGTGGTGGAGGATTATGTGGCCAACATGATTAAGTTCTTATTACATGCTACATTAAAATGGAGTAAAATGAAGTGATTTTTTCTATTCAGGATCAGTTGTAATACTCCTTACATATCTAAATCCTATAGGAGTCATGTAACCATGATTAGTTTTTTAGTGTTTGATAGAACAATTAGTTTTTTTAATATAGTTTAAATTCCTTACTTCAACATACTATTTTAATATTATTAAAATAATAAGAAAGATAAAAAAAATTAAAACTTTATTCAAGTAAAAAAATAATTACACTGATGCATGGGCAGCCCAATTCTTGAATTGCTTTCAAAATGGTCCAACCTTATCAAAGTGATGAATATTTTAGTTTTCCATTAAGAGAATGATATTCTACAATCGTTGTTTCTTTCATACTTTATATCATTTTCAGCTTGTCCCTTTTACTTATTCTTTGGCCATTCTAAATATGCTAACTTCTTCTTCTAACATAGAGAGGACTTTAACTTCCTTCAAGTTTTCATAAAAGTTAGCTCAAATCTTTACTCCGTCCATCAAGATTATCCTCGACACACGACAGCCTCCTTAATTAAGGATATTAAGGTTAAACCTAAACATCAAAATCCGTACTAGATAATATAGAAATATTTTTGAAAGGTAATTTTAACGCTCAATTACACATATATACATATAACACTTCGATTATTTTTCTAATCATGTGTATATTATAACTATAATATACTATATATATAAAACTTTTATATACAGGAAGGATTTATAAGGAGAATTAGCAAAATATGTAGTCAATCTTACTTCCACTAATGAAGTTGGGTAATCAAACAAAGAATACCCAACCCTTTTCATTTGAAATTTAGAAATCCTAAATCTATAGTTTATCGATGATAATAGACCTTTCTCTTCTGTGTGATGTGTGTTTTCTTGAACTCGTGACTTAATTAGAAGACTGCAATCCCTCTCACATTTTTCATCTCCTTACAAGAGTAAACACTTTTTTCGTGCTTATGATGACCAGATAAATTAGAGATTAGGTTAACGAATTGATGCTTTTGGTGTCAATTTAGGCTATATATATTTTTGTCAAAAAACGTGGCTAAACAATCAAAAATAAAAAAACAAAAGCACCGGCTCTCCATGATATATGATCATGGCTTTGTAAATTGTGGCTTAGAGAAGACCAAAAGGGTTCCTGTGGCAACATCCATTTTTCCTCCTATATTCTCCTCAAAGAAATGATTCCAAACACGAACTTACAATGATGGTGGTGGGAAAATGGTTGAAGAGTTAACCCCTTCTTTTCCATGCATCTTTGTCTGATCTCAATTCTTAACCCCTCGTGCCTGCACGAGTGATGTGATTGTSTTTGCATCCAAATGTCAAGTTTATACATAAAATGAAAAATACATTAAAAGAAAATTTTTTACTCGAGTAAAAGCGGACTCCTATAACACTAAATGAGAATACCAAATGGCCGGCTAAAAAGCAAAACAAGTCAAAGAACCATTTCCATTGATCAGTATCAGAATAATCACGCAATTTTAAGGAAGAATGGATGAAAGTAAAGACTCTGATAAACTATACCCTGAAAATATCTCAAAATACAAACAATAACTGTCCAATAAACTATAGTGGGAGAAGTAACAAATTGGCTAACAACGTGAACAATATATGCAATATCTGGACGAGTAATAGTAGAATAGATCAAACTTCCAATAATAATACGGTATAAAGTCAGAGCTGGCAATTGTGGACCATCAAAAGAAGAGAATTTTGCATGAACCTCAATGGGGAAGTATCAACAGCTTTATTATCAATGAGTATAACCCGCTTTAGAATGTCTGCAACATTTGTTGATCGATAAAGAAAAAAAATCTTTGGGTGAGTATGTAAGCTGCCTAGAAAATATCGTAAAGAACCCAAATTCTCGACCTCGTTCTAGAGGGCAGACCTCGACTTGTTTCAGATTGTTTTGGAGGGTAGACCTCATCGTCTGAATGACAACATTAGCATTATTTAGTTTTTTATTTTCTAATTGGATATTATTTAGTTTTTGTTTTCTAATTGACAAACTTTCGATGATTAGACATCATCTTAAGTTTGAGGATGAGTGTTAAAAGATATTATAGAGTTAGAGTTATCGATATAGTTATGATTTGATTTAAAAAATTTGAGTAACTTACTCTTATACCATGTTAAAATGATAAGAGAATAATAAGAGATAGAAAAAACTAGAACTTTATTCAAGTAAAAAATAATGAACTAATACATAGTATGAATATAAGATGTCTGTCTATTTATAAATTACTAGACTACTAAAAAAAATAACAAAGACAATCCTAGTTTAACTCTATATACCAAATTTTAATATGAATAAAATTCTAATATAGTAATATCTTTAACAAATATATCTAATTTCAATTTCTTTTTCAGATTTAGAATCATTTATCTATTAAGTTTTTATATGTAAAGCAATTATTGAAACAAGTGTCAAATAAAAAGATATTTATATTAGCCATTTGGCATGATTCATATCTTACATGCCTAAGTAGTCTTAATTAAAAAAAAATGAAACATGCTTAAAATAATTTGTAATGATAATTTTTTAACAAAATAATAAATTTGTGACATAATTAAATAGAATCAAATAACATCTAAAAKAATAAATTGTAARAATATCCAATCAAAGTTWTAGAAGTGAATATGAWTCTTACAAGTATTCTTCGAATCTGATACACCATGATCTTGTGAYATTGTTTATTGATTAATTTATCTACGTTTGTTGAGGTTGTAGGATCTACYTCCTGCGCTCACCACCAAGAACAGATAAGGCATAASCTTATATCAGGCGAAAGGAAGAACACCCCGCGGGATGGGCKTTTGGTGCCTGCCCTTGATTCTCGTGCAGTATGATCACAAACAATAGATGTTATTGCTGTGGGATCTCCATCATCTCTAATGGGTCATAAATGTTATTGCAAACGGATTCTCTTGCAGGAGCATTGCCTTTGTGATTAAAGAAACAAATAACTACTCTCTGTTTCTCTGTGCTGCAGCCTGTAGGAGAAGAATATAGCAGACTTGGAGATTACTCGGTGAGTTCTGATTCTTTTCTGGCACATGATGATTCTAGTGCTTGAATGTTTCTTTTTACTTCGTCAAGAAAATAATAGTTTGTCGATAATATATTGGTACTTCGGACCATCTCTTACTTACAACTTGCAAGACCAGTAACATTATTGAAAACAGGCAATGCTTTTGCTTCTCAGCACATGAACTCAGTTCTGGGCTGAAGTAGCTTCTTCAGACTACAACTGATGAGGAGCTAATTTGTCCTTAGATGTAGCAGAGAAGTTATGACGACCCTGTCAGATTGTGATAGGGAGATTGAACTAAAAGCTTTTGATGATACAAAAGCAGGCGTGAAGGGACTTGTAGATTCTGGGATTATAAAGCTCCCTCGCATCTTCATCCATGGAAAAAATGAGCATATAGAGAAATCTAGCAATATCAAGAAGTTCGAACATCAAATTCCTCTCATAGATCTTGAAGGTGCCAACCATCATGAGGTAGTCAACCAAATTCGTGATGCAAGCGAAAGTTGGGGTTTCTTTCAAGTAGTTAACCATGGGATACCTCTGATTCTTTTGGATGATATGCTAGAACGCGTACGCATGTTCCATGAGCAGGATGATGAGATCAAAAAGCCATTTTACAGCCGCGATCCCTCAAGAGCAGTGGTGTATCATAGCAATATGGATTTATATTACTCAAAAGCAGCTATCTGGAAAGATACTATCACCTTTAAAATAGTTCCTCCTCCACCCAACCCCGAAGAAATTCCCATGATCTGCAGGTATGAGAATACTAGCTAGCATGCATTTAGTGAATCTGATTTGATGGGGCTAGAAAGAGCTTCACAAAAGGGAATTCATTCTGTCCCAAATTTGTTCTGAACTTCGAAATCGGCCTAGCAGTGTCATTGTCGCATCATCTCTCCAGGTTTTAATCTCTACTTATTTATGTTGCAGGAAGATAACCATTGAGTACTCGGAACACATTATGAGATTAGGGCTTAATCTGTTTAGATTGCTGTCAGAGGCTCTAGGACTCCACAGAACTCACTTGGAAAGTATAGGCTGTAATGAGGGACTTCTGGTTAAGGGACATTATTATCCAGCTTGTCCTGAACCAGAGTTAACTTTTGGTACTGCTGATCATACAGACAATGATTTCCTGACAATTCTCCTACAAGATCAAGTTGGTGGTCTTCAAGTTCTACATGAAAATGAATGGGTTAATGTCCCTCCATTGCCCGGAGCTTTAATAGTTAACTTGGGAGATATGCTTCAGGCAAGTTTTTGGTTGCATAATACACCAAATTTTCAATATCTTGAGATTTTCTATTCATTTCTTCATGTTAAGATAGCATGAAACCCATGAAACTGTTAAGGTAGATGAACTTTTCGTAACAACTAAAACTTACTAATCAATGACAAAATCATTTCAATTTGTACAGTATGTACTAAATTGATATTTTCATTTACACGTCAAAACTTAAATCTGATGTATACGTACCAAATCAGCGTAGTTCTTGCTTAGAAAATGAGGTCTGATATCTCTATTTCCTTCTCCAAAACTTGGTTGTGTCGTCTTCTCAATGCAGCTGATTACAAATGATAAATTCATTAGTGTCCATCACCGAGTGCTGGCAAATAGKGTAGGCCCAAGAATTTCAGTAGCAAGTTTCTTGAGGCCCCATTCTGGTGAAGGGTTTTCATCAAGATTATATAGTCCAATCAAGGATTTGTTAATAGAAGAAAATCCCCCAATCTATAGGGAAACCACTGTTGAGGCTTACACAAAATACTTCATGTCCAAAGCCATGGATGGTARTGCTGCATTATCTCATTTCAAGTATCAAAGGTAAGAAGACATGGACTTGAGATTGAAGATAATTTTTCAGTGGCAGGTCAAAGGAGGAAGAAAGAAAAGGCAATTGCGTGTGCTTATTGAGTTTATTGTATTTGTTATGTATTCATAAAAGGAATTGGTGGTCAAGTTTATAGTTTTGAATAATTTATATTTAACTTTATGCTTGAGGAAGTCAAATTATATACTCCCTCCATCTCACAATATAGGTCATTTTAGACCTTTACGTACAGATTAATATTGCGGAATGTAAGAATATTTTTTACCGAAAGTTCCTAATATACTCTTTCCTCCAAGAGTGTATTCTATATCTTCCTCTTATCTGAATTCAAGATAAATCGATTACATAGATATTTATTTTGTACTCTCTTTCTCTCTCTTCCTACGTTCTCTCTTCTGTCTCTTTATTTTCTTTACTCTCTCTCTCTCTCTCTCAAGAACATCTCCTTCTCTCTCCTCTTAACATTAATCTTTTCAATTTCATTTAAAGCATATGGAAAAAATTAAAGGAACATACAACTAAACAAAGTCAATTTTCAATACATATAAATAGGGGTATAATTGAATTTTTTTTATATTGCAGAATGATTTCTATTATGAAAATGAATTTTTTTCCCTAAAATAACTTACATTGTGAAATGGAAAAAAATATTATATATTTATAGACGATTAATCAATTATTAGAAGCTATGTCAATTTTATGGATCTAATTTGCATACCATGTGGAGCGATCTAGTAGATGGGTTGTGGGCCTATTCTTGGCCAAGCATGTTAGATATGTGTAGCTAGCATTAAATTTTGATGGGGTAATATAGTTGATAAGCAACTCTCTCGCCTCTATTAGAAAATCATTATTCAGGGACACAAATATTGCATGGTTTGATGGATGTGTTTATATGTGTTTTTCTAATTGAATTGATCGGGTCAAAAATGTTAAAAGGCTAGTTAAAAAAATTTCAAATTTTTTATAAAAAAAATATCATATGCCATATAGATTTGTTCTTCTCAGAAAAACTAGTACATTTGTGATTTGATAAGGAAGATATTGAGTTTGTATCGTGAGCTCTCCTAACCATAACCTTGAGATTGTGTGTTTTTTTTTCCAATCATTCAAACGAAGCTTGCTTGTTCAAAATTGCTTTGGAGACCTTCTTCCCCAGTCCATTCTTTTTCTGGGGTGGGTCGTGGGTTTAGAAACTGGGCTGAATTCTTTGTTAAGCTCCTAAATTATCTTTGCATAACTGGTCTTTATCATCTCTGTGGGCTTTTGAGAGCCCACGAGACAGATCCACGTTGGATGAGTACTAGAATTCAAAACATACTATTGTAGTTCCCATTTGATAATGTAATTTAGTAATTAAAATTTTATTAGATTAAGAAAGTTTGATAATATAATTTGATATTTTTTCATATTCTAAGTGCCTCTTAGATGTTTGACTACATTCAAATGTATGTGTTTAATCTCTATTATGTGTCGGATAAAATTAATATTATCATGATTCTTAATTAATATTGTTCAACGCATACGAATATATTCTTTTCATAATAATTAATGCATAAAAATATAATTGATAAAGATAATATATTTATGTGATTATCTACATTCAAGTTAATTGTACTAGGTATGAATCCTTAAACAATTTAAAATTTTTATAAGTAAAAAAGATAAAATTGTAAAAATAATTTTTAAAATTATATTAAATTGATTGTCACACGTTCTAATCTAATTTAACATCCAAAACCAAACATTAAAAAATAAATTTCAAGTATTAAGAAATTCATCTACTTATTAGATTTTAACTTTAGAATTCAATGGTCTATGCAAGGAGTAGAATTTTTTGAAATAAAATATGGTATCTCTCCTTATTTAAAATAAAAATAGGTTATTTTAGATTCTGAAAAATTAAAATAAAAAATCAATTAAAATAGGTTGTAATCTCTAAGCAAGACATTCAATAGGTTGGCCATCAGTAGGTTTGGAAAAGAAAAGAAAAATACAGACGATTCAGAGAAGTTTGTTGTCTCGTATGACTTTTGATTTTGAAGCTCAGGTTTCATTGGAACACTCTTTTTTTACAGTAACCTCAGCCTCCATCGGCTATGAGACACCTAATCAAATAATTAAAATTTACTTTTAATGTCGGAGGATAAATTTTATTAAAGCGTTATTAAATTAATAAAACTCTGAATACGGTTATTTTTATAAATTTTATCCTTTTTCCCCTTTAAATTTATAAATTTTTAAAAGATTTGTGAGTATATATAATTTTGAAAGAATAAAGGGAATGATGGGATTAATTTATCTAATAAATAAAAAATTAATCTTATAAAATTCTAAATTATATTATTAAATAGTAATATAATAAGTACTTCAAAAGGTTAAATTTGAAGTCTTGAATTGCCWTATTAGATAAGATCTTCTAGAACCAAACTAAAATGACTCAAATGACTCGTATAATACTATTATTGGATCAAGTAATAATGAGCTTAATACCTATTAAATAAAATAACGGATTCAAATCTTATGAATGAGAAAAATAACGTTAGTAGAGTTTTATTATTTCTATTGATTCTTATAACTCGAAATCAAAATAATCCAAACGATTACGAATATCAAATGATTAAAGAATACAAAATTGACTCCTAACTGCAACAGTGCTAGCTAGACATGCTACCTATTTTTTTATTAGTTAAAGTATTAGATCAACATTCTTTTATATTAAGATTATTGTTGAGCTTAAAAACAACCGACGTCAACGGTTAAGGTGAATAGTCACGGTTAACCGAGTAAGGTCAAAACAAACATAAGTCTAAAAGAAAAAAGAGTTCAAACGGTTGAGAAACTCAACTGCTAATGAAAAATTAAATAAGGAACGGATTAAAGAACGGTTGGGAAGTTGGAGGGAAAAGTTAGCCACATTGGCAGAAACAACAGGAAGCTTGGAAATCGCTCTGCAATCAAATAATGTCATAACCACTTAATCAAAAATCAAAAGCCACGATCAACAGAATGGTTAATTGAGGTGGACGTGGACCGAGGGAGTAGCATGGAAGAGGAGAAATGGCTTAAAAGTAGCTAACTTGTTTGGCTGCTAGCCGGCAAGAGAACGTTGCTCAAGAGGAGTATACATAAGAAAAGAGAAAGTARAAATAATACCAATCAATCAACTCAACAATCAAGCAATTTATCTTTATTTTTATCTTTGTTCATTAAATAGCTAATTTTATCAACTGTTCTAGTCTTATTCGATTTCATTAGCTTTATTAGGATAGCTTTATATTCTTTTTTAACATAATGTTTATGAATTAGAGTAGTTACTTACTTTCTTACATGATAAGTATTTATAGTCTTAACAGCATAGCCGTTTAGCTTATTCCATTTCTTTGTTTTCTTAACTGATTTCTTTTTTGCTTTCTTTACAACTTTATAGTCATATAGGATAACTAGGCTTCTATCAGCCTAAGCATGAGACAATATACCATATTAGCTACACCATTTCTTCAATTAGTATAATCACTAATTTAGTTCAAATTAATTTAGTTGTATCTTTTTGTTTCTTTGCATCCTCCAACACAATCACTTAATTAGCCTCAGCTAACTAAGTCGTATCTTTCTGTTGTTTAGAATCTTTCAGCATAATCACTCGGCTAGCTTCAACTATCTTAGTTGCATCTTTCTACCGTGTGACACTTTTTAGTTTACGTTTGCTTATTTGTCTTCGTATGTTTGTTCCCTAATTGGCCAAAAGATCCTGTTTGCTATTTTTAGAGGTGTAGTAAACACTATGTAACACAATTTTCCTGGTTAGCATATTTCATTTGCACACTTTGTGAAGACTTTACTAAAATTAACTCAAGAACCCCACATACAAAAAAAAGGTTGATATGGATCTAATGAGCTAATTACATGATTAGCTAACTAAAACTCAGGCTTCATTGTCTTGAAAAACTTAGTACGCCACAATCAGAATAGCCGAGTTGGTTATATAATTTTTGCACACTAACAATTACATCATGTGCAGGCCAATTCTTGAATTGCTTTCAAAATGGTCCAACCTTATCAAAGTGATGTTTTAGTTTTCCATTAAGAGAATGATATTCTACAATCTTGTTTCTTTCTACTTTATATCATTTTCAGCTTTTCCTTTTGCTTTTCTTGCCATCTAAATAAGTCTAACTTCTTCTTCTAGCTAGGACTTTACCTTCCTTCAAGTTTCCAATAAAAAGTAGTTTAAATCTTTACTCCTCATCAAGATTATCCCTCCAGACACACAACAGCCTCCTTAATTAAGGATATTAAGGTTAAACCTAAACATCAAAATCCATACTAGATAATATAGAAATATTTTTAGAAGGTAATTTTAACTCTCAATAGACATACATAATATAACAGCTCTATTATTTTTTTATTATATGCATAGTATAACACATCATTATATATATATATCTTTTATATATACAAAGGATTTACAAAGAGAATTGGCAAAATATATGGTCAATCTTACTTCCACTAATAAAGTTGGGGTAATCAAACAAGGAATCCCGAACTTTTTCCATTTGAAATTAAGAAATCCTAGATCTATAGTTTATTGATGATAGTAGACCCTTCTCTTTTGTCATTTGTGTTTCTTGAACTTGTGACTTTTTAGAAGACTGCAATCCCCTCACATTTTTCATCTCCTTACAAAAGTAACACTTTTTCCTGCTTATGATGATAAGATAAATTAGAGATTAGGTTAACGAATTGATGACTTTTGGTGTCAATCTAAGGCTATATATTTTTTTGTCAAAAAAGTGGCCTAAACCATCAAAATATAACAACAAAAGCACCGGCCCTCCATGATATGATCRTGGCTTTGTAAATTGTGCTTAGAGAAGACCCAAAAGGGTTCCTGTGGCAACATCCATTTTCCTTCCTATATTCTCCTCAAAGAAATGATTCCAAACACGAACTTACAATGATGGTGGTGGGAAAATGGTTGAAGAGTTAACCCCTTCTTTTCCATGCATCTTCGTCTGATCTCAATTCTTAACCCCTCGTGCCTGCACGAGTGACGTGATTGTCTTTGCATTCAAATGTCAAGTTTATACATAAAATGAAAAATACGTTAAAAGAAAATTTTTTACTCGATTAAAAGCGGACTCTTATAACACTAAATGAGGATACCAAATGTCAAGTTTGATGCAAAATGAGCGACACGTTAAAAGAAAACTTTTTACTCGAGTAAGAAGCGGACTCTTATAACGCCAAACACCAAATGAGGATACCAAATTACCGGCTAAAAAGCAAAACAAGTCAAAAAAACATTCCCATTGATCACCGTAATGTTGSAAAATTATCAGTACTGGAGATTTATCCGCCACGGTTCCTGGTGGATTTGGGATTCTGCCGCTCCACTAAATACCACTACTTTCTAGTACTTTGACGTCCCACCTAAAGAACGATTCCCCCAATAAACTTAAAACCTAAAATTTTCCAAAAGTTCTAGCTGAAACACTATTTGAGCAAGATTGATTTGACCTGTTGCATGCCTTTTTGAAAACATTTTGTTAACTGATTTTACATTACCTTTCAACCTGTTTTGGATTGCATCAAATAGCTGAGATTCTTTTATCCTGGAAATATATTGCTAGTCTCAACTCAAATGCTTGAAAACACRACCTTTGATAATAATAATAAAATACTTTACAATTATTTTTATATGTCAACAGAGATATATTAAATTGTCATTAATAAATAATGAAATTCATAACTATATTTCAAATCCTTTCAAATTGAATATGTGGCAGGCATGATCTTTAACCCCTCTTCAACGGCATCAACTAAAACTAATTTCTCCTAACAATATATTGTCTTCTCTTAATTACATGCTTGCGATCACGAGTAGTAAATTTAATATGTTATCATACGGCAACACGATCAATATGGAATTGAGGCCATTATACAAATGGATGCCGGATATATACTCGTAAAATGGATGCGTTGGAGCTATTCTGATGACAATGGAGCCGAATCAACAATAAGAAGGTATAGGTTATAGGTGTTTCGGTGAGTAGGTTCGTCATATTTGTCTTTCTATGTTTGTCTTTCTATATCATTTCGTGAATGGTTGGAACAAAGTTTTGTCTTGTGACAGCAAAAGATTACTGACTCCAATTCATTATCTTCACTTTTTGACAAGAATCATCACTAGTTAATTAGGCCAAGTTTTCATTGCTAAGAAAGTTTTGCATCTAAATAATTGAGCGCCATTAGCAGATCTAATCCATGCTGCCTCTTGATTATCACAAGCTTAAATTTTGATGGTGATGTCTAACGAGCATTTATTTTCAATAATTTTTAATATTTGATAAAATTGAATGTTTATATTTAACTTTACAAAAAAGATTATAAATAAACTTGACTAACTCTGATATACAATTCTCCTCTCTTATCGGAGTGTAACTTTGAGTTGCGTTTACGTAAAAATCGTGTCAAGAAGAGAAAAAAAAGGAGAAAAATATGTCTTTATTTGCATTTGATTTTACCAAACAACAAAGGGAAAAGGAAAGACAACAACAATAGTTACTTACTTCCTTCAGTCCAAAAAAATAAGCATATTCTTTCTAATGGAAAATTCTTCAAAGCTCATAGAGGGTACATACCTTTTGACTTTGAATTTTTTTATTTTTTTTTCAAGGAATTTGACTTGTGAATCTTGTGAAGGGATTCCAATACTATTGTGTCTGGTCTCTAAGTATGCATAAAAGGCATGCCTACCTTGACTTTGTAGGGTAACATTATGTTCTCCTTTTACCAAAAATTGGAGTTGAATTCTGTGGAAAGAAATTTTGCATAAGTACTAGTTCTAGAATTTGAATCCTTTGTCCATATATGGTGAAGACTTGCAGTACGCACATCTGGAAACCACCAAAGCCCTTTACACCATTTTTTCTCTTTTTATCTATACAAATTTGAATCTGGTTTTTCTCTTCTCCTTTTTTCTGTTGCTAATTATATAAATTGAATTCAAAAAGGAGTAATTATCATGTAATTTGGTTAGATTTAAAATTGTTGTGTTCTATTAAAAGAATTATGGGTCATCCATTCATTTTCGTAGGAATCAAGCTCTGCAACACTATTTGAATTGAGCTAGATTTAGTTTCACCAAATAAAAATACATGACAATTTAATCAAAAGAAAAAACAGAATATCAAGAATTCAAAATCCTAATACTTCACTAGGAATTCTAAAAAGAATACCGGATTAGATAAGGAATTCTATATCCCCCTTTCTTTGGTTATTAATTGGCCTAAGCAAATTCACTCAGGTACCCCAATGTGTAAAAGCTCACCAACCCCTCATCAAGTTCCCTATTCTAAAATTCTCCATGTGTGCACTGTTCGTTGATCATTAATGCTTGCCTGAACTGGTTTTGCATCTTATTTCCTGGTTATGGTTTAACCGTTATTCTGACTTCCACAAATTTCCTTTTCTGGGAATCCTTTGAAAAATGAGATTTACTTAAGAGGATAATGATTTAATTGATGGAGATATACATAGGAAAGAAAATGAAATCAACAAGCACTGATATACTAATCTGATAAATTAAAAATTTGTGTTGCTCACCAAAACCACAAAAGGAGATTCAATGACAACAAGAAATGAAAAACAAATGAAAGGTACAGGTATAATATGCCCCAAAAGGCTTTGAAGCTTGGCCTCCTTCAAACTGTCATTGCCTTTTCAAAAACATCATTACACACAGAGAAAGAATCACACAGAAAAGCTCTTGTTTCATACCAATCAATTCCTCCTCCATTTCCCTCTTTTCATCTCGTACAAGTCTTTTTGTTTTCTGTTCATCACTCAATTGCTCATTCTCTCCATGCCTTCAAGAATGCACTCTGTTTGCCACTGAAACCCCATGCGTATTGCAACTTCCTCTGTATTGTTCTCACTTTCTTCGGCAGAAAATCAACGAACCCTGTTCCGCATTCTTGACTGCAAACTTGCACTTGTTTCGCATAATGAAAAACCCAACTTTTTCTTGCGCTTTCCCAAGCTCTAAGTGGAGTGTGTGCGTTTGTAACTATTTGCATTTTGTGTCAGCATAATGTTGGGGACTGCCAACCAGATCTAAAAGACAAAAGCTTTAGCTTTTAGATCTTATTTGCAAGAAGGAGAGGTCGMGATGGTGGCGGAGCCTTGGAAATTAAAGATGGGAAATCAGGTAAGTGGCAATTTTAAGAATTCTTTGGTTCTAGAAAATACAAAAAAATCATCTTCGAGTAATAGAAAGAAAGGCCACCAAGAAAAGCAAGTAATTGGGATTCTTTCATTTGAAGTTGCTAATGTTATGTCCAAGATTATTCATCTTCATAAATCTTTAGCTGATACTGATATTTCGAAGCTTAAAAATGAGATCTTGAAGTCTGAGGGAATAAAAGCTCTTGTTTCTGACGATGAAACAAAGCTTTTAGAACTGGCCCTTGCTGAAAAACTTGATGATTTGAATAGGGTTGCTAGCGTGGTGTCTAGGTTGGGGAAGAAATGTACAATACCTGCATTGCAAGGGTTTGAGCATGTCTATGGTGATATTGTTTCTGGGGTAATTGATGTTAAGGAGTTGGGGTTTTTAGTGAAGGATATGGAGGGTAGGGTGAGGAAAATGGAGAGGTATGTGAGTTCCACAGCAAATCTGTATACTGAATTGGAGGTTCTAAATGAGTTGGAAATTGCCACGAAGAAGTTCCAGCAGAACCAGCATGAGGAAAGTAGAAAAGCTTATGAGCAAAAGTTGGTTTGGCAGAAACAGGACATCAGACACTTGAAGGATGTGTCAATTTGGAACCAGACCTACGATAAGGTTGTGGAGTTGCTGGCCAGGACAGTCTGTACCATTTATGCACGAGTTTCTATGGTTTTTGGCAGTGAAATTTTGAGGAAACATTCTTTGAGCTCTACAGTTTCAGGGGCTCCATTTGACTTTAGTGGGAGCTTGCATTGCATGAAGCAAGAATTTGGGCAAAAGTCGGGTCAACTAAATGTGAATTGCAGAGCTCAAAATGGTACTCAATCAATGAAGCCGGCTCTAAGAAAGAGTATTAGGCATCATTCCAGCACATTGGAGAGAGATATGTTGGAGAAGAATGGCATAAGCTACAGGACTCAGGTTGGAATGCATAGAAGCGAAGGTGGTCTCTTTGGTCCTGAGGATTTTAACTTTGCATGTGGAATGGGTCCCGGAAGATTGTTCATGGAATGCCTTAGTTTGAGCAGTTCAGCTTCAAAGGTAGATGATGATGATGATGATACAGTTAACTACGATCGAAGAAGTCAAATTTCAGGGTGTTGCAGTGTTGCAAGTAGCATAAAGGAGGAGCAGCCAAATTTTTCACATTGCTTCAGTGGAACAATGCATGGTATGCCATTCAGTGGAGACCTGAGGCAATTCAAAGGTAGTTTTACAAATGGTGCTAGATTTGGCCCCAAAAGTAGGTTAACAGTGTATGCTCCTCCTAGCACTGTGGGAGGATCTGCCTTGGCCTTGCATTATGCAAATGTTATTATCGTCATAGAGAAACTTCTACGTTACCCACATCTAGTTGGTGATGAAGCGAGGGATGATCTTTATCAGATGTTGCCAACTAGCTTAAGGAAATCTTTGAAGAGGAGTTTGAAGGCTTGTGTCAAAGATTTGGCAATTTATGATGCACCTCTGGCCCATGATTGGAAAGAGAAGCTTGATCAGATGTTAAAGTGGCTGGCGCCACTGGCACATAACATGATCAGGTGGCAAAGTGAACGAAACTTTGAACAGCAGCAAATTGTTACTCGGACAAATGTTCTCTTGCTCCAAACATTGTATTTTGCTGATAGGTCAAAGACAGAGGCAGCAATCTGTGAGCTCCTTGTTGGATTAAATTATATATGCCGCTATGAGCATCAGCAAAATGCTTTATTGGATTGTGCAAGCAGTTTTGATTTTGAGGACTGTATGGAGTGGCAATTGCAAATGGGAGCTTCTTTTCATTCTTGATTACAGTTGGTTAAATTTGAAATTGGTGCCAGAAATTTCCCAACCTTCTACTCTTGTATGTTAGGATAGATAATAGTACAAGGGATGTGAATATCAAAGCTTTCAACACGAAAAGTATCAATCCCGGAAGGGAGTTATTAATGTTTTGCATTTGTGGAAAATTTGGATTCTAGAAGTATATATTTCCAGGTTGGTTTTATCTTTCTAGTGCCTTTTTGTCTATATCATGCCAAACATAAGTAGATTTGCCCTATAGTTGGTTCAGGTGTTAGTTTGCATTGTCTTCCTTTTGATTCTTTCATTGAGTTTCCAATGTTTGCAAATTAGACTCCTTCACTTGCAAACTTCACAAATATGATAACCAAATTAAATATCTACCTGCAAGTTAACTGATTATGAATGGTATATATTTTTTTTTTTTTCCTCATGGTTGAAACTATTGCTTATATGTATTGAACGGATCACAGGATGTCCCACACATTTAAACAGCAACATAATCCTTAAAAAGAAAAAATAAAAAGGAAGAAGAAAGGAAAAAAGGTACTATGTGAAGAGAGAGTAAGCTTGTTTGGAGGTATGCTTTTACTATTTTCTGTATTCTCCTTCAGGCTCTTGCTAATGTCAGAAACGTTTCTCCAGAAGTTTGTTATTTGCAGAGCAATACCAACATATCTGAAATATTGGTTTAATGCGGGAAATGCAATTCTTTTATTGAATTTTATTGCTTGTGCTTCTAGTTATAAGGCGCTCTTTTGGATATGTTTAGGCATTCTAAGACACCAAAAAAGAAGGGGGAAAAGGGGGGGAAAAAAAAAAAAAAAAGGAGAGAGAATTTTGTTTAGACGCGAATATCAACTTGAGCCAGGAAAAGGATTTTGTTAAGAGCAGGAAAGTGCTTTTTGCACCTGTTGCTGAAATGGTTATTTACTTGTTTTGCCTTTCATTTTGAGTAACACTGTTTTTTAAAAGAGCAGAAAACAATTACAGGATTACTTGAGAGAAATATCCCTTCTGTTCGTGGAGTATTTTAGACAGGATGCTATGGGGTTCATCCTTTAGTACAATCACTGGTCACCTTGAATATATTGGCAAGTTATTTGTTAGTGCTAATAATGCTAAAGAGAGTTCTATAATTTTGATCTCTGATATTGCTAGTACATTCTTCAGTATGTGGAACTTCTAGTAACTTGATTTTCTACACTAGCCAGTGCTTTTTAAATGATTGTCATTCTTTTGGCATGTGCTCTTCCTTAATAACAATCTTACAAAGCATAACTAGTGAAGTTGGCAGCTACTGTCGTCGTTCTGCAGTAAACTCCAGTCCCTTGGCATATGGTCTCTTTGCATGTTAATGAAGATTCTTGCCATTTGTGTTCATCTGGAGTTGCTCCTCACTCATGTTCTTGTTAATAGAAATCATTTGAAGTAGTAGAAGGTGTGTCATGACTCGTGTATGATCTAGTATCTGCATTAACATGCATCTGAAGCAGAAATCTTCTTTCACTTTCTGGTACTAGGTGAATTATGGTTTTGTCATGATGATTGGTTTTGGAAAATGGAGCTGCAGATGATGTATTGGTATTTTTTAGGTAGTCTTTGTTTGCCTCCCTTCGGTTTCTTCTGGCTTTCTGTTCCTTCTTTGTGCTTGTTGCTGCATTATCAACTTTGCTTTTCAAAAGGTTAAGGATCATTCTTTTGATTCTTAAACTGTAAAGCTTATAGGATTCGTGCAGATTGAGTCTTGTTATGTAATACTAATTTGTCATAGACTTAACACCTCTAAATGGATAGAAAATAGAAATTAGCAAGAGTAAAAGACTAAATTTTCCCTGAAATAGGAAGTTCTCTTTACATCTCTCCAGTCAGCCTGTTAGCTGCAATATTGATATTCGCAGATTGGACATGCCGCGCCAATTGCAGGACCATTCTACACTTACTGGGGAAAGGAGGAAAACCGAACTATGGCTCACGTGGGTGCCTAGTGATTCCAAATGCGCTTCAATTCGGATCAGTATTAACCCTGCTTCTTGGAACAGTCCATAAGCTGATCTAGTGCAAAAGACTCCGAATGGAGAAAGATCCAATCATTCCAACTGTTTGGAAGAAGAATTTGAAGTTCGAACTGTAATTGTAAGAAGAATTCGAAGTTGTTATAGATTCCAACTGTAATTGGGAGTCCAAAACCCAGAAACTCTTTTTATCTTTCCATTTCCGGTAGGATTGCAGGAGATGATCTACCAGAGGTTCTGAGGGGGTTCAACAATCAAACCAGAGGCATGTCTTCGCTTCGTTGTCAATTATAAATAGGATCAAAACGAAGCTAGAAACTTAATTTTGAGAGGAAAATAGTAGATCAAGATATGAAGAGAGCAAAATAATACTTTTTGGGATTGAAATTCTATATGAGTTTTAAGAATGTCGGAGGCAACTGCTCTCGCGCAGAGCCACTCCCTATCTCCTGCCTCTTCTGGAGTAGCTTCTAACTGCGTAGGACAACTTTTCAAGTGGAGGATGTCCTTCGTTTGATATTTCCTGGCTCTCACTGGCTACCAAGCATGGAGTACTTAGGCCCAGAAGAAAACGGGATTCTTTAAAGCTTCATTTGGACAGAATGCTAGAGTGAATCTAATCCAATACTAGAACGTAGCATTTATCTATTTTTATGAATAATTTGTATCAATGTTTAGTTATAATGAAACTATTATTTGGACATTCACGTTGTAACAAATATTGTCACGTATTATTAAATTAGATAGAACAACAACAAAAATGCATCTAGATTGAAACTTCGAAGACATTTCTCACAATTAATGCAATCTCGACAACCAATTTCATTTCTTTTGTAAAAGTTTTCATACKTTTAGTGAATCTAAGCTGCAAATTTCATATTTCAACATAAGTTTTGATTTACAATTTGACCAAAAGGTAAAGAAWCTACAAAAGTGAGCGGGTTTGTGTTCTACGATCTACAAAGGAAGCTACAATAGCAGGAAATCTCTACTGTTGATCTTTTGAAATGAGAAAATAAACTTTTTTGATTGTTGAGTTTTGATTTAAAGGTCATTATTATACATTTAGAGTAGATTTTTCACTTCTCTGAACATTAAATTTGTAAAGAAATTTGCTCTCCTCCTCGACCAACCTTGAAAACTCCCTTGGCTCCAATCCTTACGTCGATTATACATTTGGTCCGTTTTTGTCAAAAGTTTGGAAAGTTTTTAGATTTTATTTAAAAACTTGTGTTTAGATATTATTCATAATAGTCGTTCACTTTTTTATGTTAAACATTTATTCGGCATCATTCATGAAACCTTGGCTAAAATTATGTTTGTTGAGAAAATATAATGGTGGTTTTATATTAAATTTGAATAGTACCTTTGAGAAGTGTTTATTTTGGAAAATTTGAAACTTTTTTCTTTTTCTTTTTGAAATATGAGTTTAAATTTATTCATAATAGTCTTTCATGTTTATGTTAAAACATTGTTCATCATCATTAATGAATCCTAGACAAAATTTGTTGTTTCTGGAGAAAAGCTAATATTAATTTTTGTTAAATTTGTACAATATTATAGAACAGAACTATATGATTGTATAAACGACAAAGAATATTAACTTAAATGACTACATTATATTCATTAATCGTTTGATGTCCACCATTTTAAAAGTATATGATTGTATAAACAATAAAGAATATTAACTTAAATGACTATATTATATTCATTAATCATTTAACATCCGCCATTTTAACATTCTTTCAACAACGGCAATTTATTTCCACTCATTTCTCTTTAAAAATGAACTAATAACATTGTCTCAATCGTATATGATTTATTTAATATTTCTACATAATTGATATGAATGTGTTGGAGCATATACCATCATAATCTCCATTAAAGCTAGAGGCAAGTAATCAGATTCATAAAAACAATTCTTCTTATAAATTTTGTTAATTATTATAACATTGTGTTATATGTATGTTTCCTTAGCAATGTTTTTTTTTTTTTTCCTTTACTTATAGAACAACAAACAAACTGCTGTTGAGGATCGTTTATCATCCACAAGGTTAAACTTAATTATTCAAAAAAAAAAAAAAAGAAAAGAAGAAGAAGCCTGAGGTAATTTGTTGGTAATTAGTCATAGTTTCTATAATATCTTCATTTGTATGAATGTTTTATTCTTTTTCTATTGTAATTACTTTAGACAATTATTGTTCCTTTTTTTTAAGATGTGTTTTGAATTTATATTAAAAGAGGCCGAGTTTAGCGGTTTTAGACCAAGCAAACAAGAAACATGGAAGTCGAAAGGAAGATAGGTCAAAGCATGAGAGGAAGAGGTTTTCAAATTTATATCAAGGTCCATTAATTGAAAGAACTTGGAGGAAAGAGTACAAAAAATTTCATTTCAAAGAGAACAATCAACAGATTGAGTTTTTACGATAAAAAATTATAGAGATTGTAACATTAATTAATTTTGTTACATGTTTCTCTTATTTTTTTATTACATTTTGCAGAAGGGAGAGATAAACAATGAAATGCAGGATTCTATAGTTTTCTTTGGAGATTGAGATGGAAGGGAAAGAAAGGAGATGTGAGAAGGCAGGATTCTACAATTCGAAAGGGAAAAATAAGCCCCAAAAAAGAAAAGGAAGAAGGGCACAAAATGAATATTGAGATACTTTGGGTAGTAAATTGAAAATGTCTCATAAGGGGCTAAAATGTTATTAACCCTTTCTTCTCATCTTTGCCATCTCACGCGCATTAAAATCTTAGTTCTTCAAATATTCGCAGTGTTTCGCCTAAATTATTCATTGAGATCTACATGAAGTTTCCAGAAGAACTCTCTCGAACTCCAATCGATCACGCAGAGAAGATAAATAATACCACCAAATTCAGTTCACAGATTTGCATTCTTCCCAGTCTCATCTTCTCTGAATCATGTTTTATGCATAATTTCCTTCCAGTTCTTCAAAACACCAAACTGTATCCAGAATTGTGATTTGGAGCTCTGCCGAATTTTTGTTGAAGCAACGAATTGCAAATGCAATGAGTTACCGAAGGTTCGTGATTTACCGAAATCATTTTCACGATAAGTTTTTTTTTCTCTTTTTTGTTAATTCGTGTATATTTTGATTTTACTTGCTCGACGTTTGTTATCATTTTCATTCTTACATGATCTCTCATAAAATGTGTATGTATTGGCTGCTAGGAGATGTTTTTATCTGTAT
Source organism: Rhazya stricta (assembly GCA_001752375.1). Classification (NCBI taxonomy): domain Eukaryota; kingdom Viridiplantae; phylum Streptophyta; class Magnoliopsida; order Gentianales; family Apocynaceae; genus Rhazya; species Rhazya stricta. The sequence continues at coordinate 2,867,743 of MEJB01000029.1, read as the reverse complement.
TTGATGTATATCTGTAGTCTAAATCCGCGGTTCGTTTGTTTTTTTGCTTTTAATTTGTTTCAAAGATTTTAATCTATTAACTATTGCTATTAAGTAAAGAGAATCTTTGGCGCTGTATAGAGGAACTAGTTTGGGAGTTTAACGTAATAGGTAAAATGGTTATTTTCCAAGTTCCACAATATAAATGTGGTATAGAATTAAAGACCAGTAATTTATCTGGACTTTGTATTGCTTAGCTTAGTGTTTCTCTAGTAGTCCTGGTCTGATAAGATTTTGGAGTTAATCATGTGATTATAAACATGGTTAAAGTGTAAAGTTTAGTGCTTTTTATCCTTTTCCTTATCATTATTCTGTTGCTTTCTTTAGATTTTCTTTAAGCTAGAAGAGGTTTGCAGTTAGTAAGTCATGGCTTCATGAGGCTAGTAATGGAAGATTGCTAACTGCACCTGCTGTAAAATATCTCTAAGACATTTTTCTTATCCTCTCTTGCCCTTTAAATTTTGTCTGCATGTCGAATCTCACTTATTCAGTCTCTTGAGTCTGTTCCGAATTTTCAGAATTATTCTGTCAGTAAAGAAGAGAAACRGAGACTTATACCAAGTTTGGATTGGTGGAATGTCGAAGGAAAARGRGAGGGGAGGGKRGTAAATGTGGGAGTCAGTGGTCCATTGATGCTGTWTGTTTAGGTTGAAAAAGTGGAGGGGAAGTAAATCAGCAGGGAYACTACTCCCCCTTCACGGCAGCAACTCCTTGCCTCCAAAATTGCTGGGGTTKGTACAGAGAAAATAAGSTGATCTGTTATTGACTAAGTTGACCTCAATTTTTAGTTTTAACTATAAATGAGAGAGAGAGAGAGGGTGGGATTAAAGGGTAAATAAATAATCTTTCTCTTCCATCTTTCCTCCCCTCCTCAGCCCACCTCTCCCCCTCTTACCAAACAAAGGCAAGGGAAAAAGAATCACTTCCCCCAGGTGAAGATTTGGCCTCTCGCTCGCCCATTCCATGAACTGAACTATGCCTTAGGCTCGGTTTTTTAAGCACTCACAATGTGGTCTTACTTTTCTTCTTGGTGGTGATTTAWCCTTCCTTCATGCAAGAGAAAATCCATATCAGAAAGATTTGTGTTCTGGGGCTTTGTGCTTACCAAAAGTTGTGATTGCACATAACCTGGTCTTGAATTGGACATTTGAAGGGAAAAAGAAAAGGTGATATAGTTTGAATGATCCACGCAAGGAAGTGAAAAGAACCTAAGGAAAAAATTGCTATTGTTGGTTGCTTCAATTAGTTAATTTTCTCCCCCCTTGGATTTATGATATGAAGTGAAAAATTGGATAGGGATGAAGGTCATTATAGGTCGATTGGCCTCTTGTTGAAGAAAAAGCTCTATTGGACAATGAAGGTAGGCCTTCTGCAGGGGAAAATTCTTCATCTTGAGCTGCATAGGTTTCCTTTTCATCGTCAATAGCCAAATGGAGCTGTTGCTTTGTGCTGGAATAGATCTCTCAACTTGTTGTCAATGGCATCCCTGAGATTGAGATCCTCAGCATTTGATAATGAGGCTGATAACTGATATATTTTTTTTTTTTTTTTTTTGGTTGTTGGTTTGGTTTGGGGGGTTGATTTAGGTTGCAAAAATTAACTTGAGATGAGAAGTTTAGGATTGGCTTGAAATCTTAACAATTTATAGTCTCTTTATTTCCCTATGCATACTTGGGCAAGAACCAAGATTTAGCTCAGCTCACTAGCCAAAATGCATATCTATAAGCCTAACATGTTCTATGTGCTATTTGTCTTTTTAATTGTAATAGATGCTGAGGGTTTACAGAGACATGGTAGTTTGTTTTTTATGCTTTTTCTTTCCACTAGTATCTTTTCTCCTTTTCTATATGGTTATTTCTTCTTCATGACTATTTATTGGTGCAAATTTCTTCTTTTAACAAATCACTGTTCATGCTCTGCTAAACTTTTAAAGGATTAGATCTTTGTAAAATTAACTTGTGGTAATGAAGTTTGTATTTTCATGAGCTGGAGTTCATTTCTGAGCTTGTTGCATAATTTCTTAGAAGTTGACTTATGCAACCTTCATGTGCAGCTTAGCTGAAGCTTGGAAAACACAACCAAGCTTGCATGTCAAAGGCAAGCTTGAGTATTTATGAAATCAGTTAGTCTTGGCTCATTAGACATCCTCAATTACAATAGCTGTAGACTAGAATTTAGTTGACACAGAAGTAAATCAGTTGTATGGGTGACAATTAATGAACAGTTCTGATCGGAAGGTCCAATGATCAGTAACCACTTACCAAAGAACACAAAATGTGTCGTGAAAAATGTTAAACATCAGTTTTTGTATCTTTTGTGCTTCTAGGAACATGTAGAGATGAAAGAAACACTAGATGTCTCCAATTTCTTTTTTTTTTTTTGGATAAACAAGTCTTAATTGTCTTTTAATCAACAGTAGTTCAGTAGACCTAGTACACCATACTAGTAGTTCTCTTGAGATGCTTTCTTACCCATGACGATTACTGATGTTAGAGAAGCTTGAAAACAGAGGATGGATTTAATCTGAAGCACGTATGACATGTGATAAACTGGAACTAGAAGCCGAGAAAAGAAAAAATAAGTAAATAAAAGACAGGATGAACCTGTCATGATCTGTTGCTTTAAATTTTGAAGTATTGAGTTTTTTTTTTTGTTCCTTTTTTTTGGGAGGTTCAATAAATCTGAGTAAGTCAAACATTTCCTTCTTAGGATTTTCTGATTGTCATGGCTGCTTTGTTATCCTAAAACATTATAAAGATGCCACCTAAAAAATGGGGTTATTTGTTTATTCAGCTTTTACGGCATAGAACTTGCTATTGCAGAAATATTAATAATATCTACATGGAATTTCCCAACACGTAATTAACTTTCTTTATTGGCTATTCTTTTCAATATCTTTTACTTACATTGTTCTCTTTCTGAATTTCAATCTCCATAAGAGTGGAGCTTCATATATTTATTTTCAACTATCATCAAGAATCTCATATATTATCAGCATAGGGGCTTTGTTTTAAACTGGTAGGACAGATGGCCCTATCTGATGATTGATATTGAACACATGATGTYACAATAACACTTAATTTGTATCTTTGGTAGCTTCAAGGGGATAATTTATGGCTCTTATATTTTATACGGTATTGATTTGAGAACAAGGTCATATCTTCTGTGAAGTTACTTCAAATCTTAGCCATGTTTAAACAGGCAATCTTCCTTCCTGCATATGCATGTGAAAATATATGCAGGCATGATCTCTCTCTTTTTCTCTGTCACACAGAGTCATGCGGATGCATTATATGCTTGTCACCCTATTAATCTTTGCTATTGAGGTTTTATTCCTACCTTGGACGGCTTTTTACATAATAAATTGCCTTACACTTCTACTGGTGAATTGTAAGACACAAGAAACTACATAGACTTTTTTTTCATGTGTCATTATTGGTTGAGCATTCTCTTTAAGCTGCATCTTCAACTATTTTGTCTAATATTGTGTTGCAATTATTATTCCAGATCTCTGATCTTAAATCCCTTCTACATGTATGCAGGGATCAGAGAGCTTCTAGATCTGCTCTTTTTGATGATATTGAAGGAGGTGGTCTTAGGACATCTTATTCTCGAGATATTGGTGATATTGATGAGCGGGACAATGACAGAGCTATTGACACCCTACAGGACAGAGTGAACTTTTTAAAAAGAGTAAGTTTTATTAACTAGAATTCACCGTATGATGGTCCTATTTTGCTACTTTGCTTTCTTCCAATAGTGTTATAGTCTGTACTTCAACTTTGAATTGAAGTTTATTTTCCACTGCTTTCCTCTTTGCAGCTAGTATCTTCTTCTTCTTCATTTTTTCTTTTCATTTTCTTTTTCTTTTTCTTTGGGGGTGGGGGAAATATTTGCTACTGGTATCAGTTTTAGCAATCTTATCTACACAAATTTGTAAAGAAAAAGAATTCCCTTTTTGTCCTTGGTAAAATTTATAGTTAATGCCTGAGTTTTTCAATTCCATATGATTGCTTTTGMAGATGCTAAGGTTCTTTGTAACAGAATAGAAAGTCATCTGGTAATCTTTCTCTTGATACTATCCTTGATGGGATGTTCTTCAAATTACCATTCAGCATAGTGTCAAAGATGTGAAATCAGTGTGTCTGAGTGTGTGGTTGATATACGTAATACATAAACCAGCTGAGGCTGATGTCAGTGACAAGATAGAACAGCCTCATACTGTTACGTGGTTCTTGTTTATCCCTTTGGTGCTTAACAGTTGTGTATTCTAATTTATGTTTGACAATTTTTTCAATGTAATACTTATAAATCTAAAATTTGACAGCTTACAGGTGACGTACACGAGGAGGTGGAGAATCATAACCGTATGTTGGATCGAATGGTTAGTGTCTTGCAGCAATGGTTGCTTGCTTCAAAATAACTATTTATTCGGCAATGCCATTTTATGCTTATGTTCATTTCAGGGAAATGACATGGACGCATCAAGAGGAATCCTGTCAGGAACCGTAGAGCGGTTCAAGATGGTAATTACATAGATCTGCTTGTTTTACTGTTCTATCACTAGAGCTAACATATGTGATTTCTGATGAATCATCTATTGTTTTAGGTGTTTGAGAAGAAATCGAGTAGGAGAATGTGCAAACTTGTAGCATGTTTTGTCGTTTGCTTTCTCGTATTATGCTATACCATTAGGCAAGTATCTCTTCTTTATATTTTTCAATCTGTAAAAGTGCAACTTTTTGACAACTGAAGTTCTGTCCAGAAATTTTTCAATTCATTATAAAATCGACATTAAGTCCATCATGTGGTTCTATTTAACGGGAGCTTTTGATTWTCATATGAGTCCTTTATGTTATGGTCGAAATGGATAAATGCTTGTTTTCTATAATGTTTAGTGCTTCTATCAGCAGGTTTCTCTTCCATTACCTGTATGGTTGAAGTAGGGCTGTTCCGTCCCCGAAGAAAGATGAAAAGCCTAATGAAAGATCAGAACCTTGTCTTCTGCTTGTGTAAGAGGAGTTTGCAATCCAAAACACTGTTATTGTTAATATATTTGAGCGGACTTTTGCCCGCTACCAAGGAGGGGTCTTTGTCATCGGTTTTGCCTCTATAGTTGTGGAAACTGATGTAATGATAATAACATTCTTTTGCCATGACAAAACGGTTTCTGGTTGGAGGATTGTTCCATCCAGTTTCATGTATCAAAATTTTCTTTTCTCAGAACACAGGTAACCAAATCTTCATTCTATATCCGCTGCTGTGCAATTCACTCTAAGTTGGATTTCAAGTTATGCATTCAACATTTGTAGACAATGTTTGCTGTGAAAATAGAATTTGAAGACACGACATGGTAACGCGATATATTGTATGTGTTGTATTATTGCACCTCTTTTATGCTGTAAATGCTGACAATCTCTCTCTTTCGTCAGTGATGGCCGAGAGGTAATAGCTTCCGTTGGCATTGCAACTTGGCATGGGATACCAAAATTGGAATGTACCTGCAGGTCAAGATCAACTTGAACTAGCCAATCAAATTAACACGGCTGGGATCATTAAATGTAAACGGCTTGAGGAAATGACGACTCGGTCTCCTCTAGGGCTTGTTTTTCAGAGAGTTTTGGGTGGACTAATCGTCATCCACTAATTTTGATCAATATACAGAATAAAGTTTGCGTTCACTTTCAAAGAAAAGAAAGTAAAAGTTTGCCGTCCGGAGGATTAAATTCTTAAATTCAACTAGGTTCAACTAGGTTTGCCAATGCATGTACGTCATTCTTCATTACTTGTTTATTGACATACATGAAGATGAACTTAGGCCTGTCAATGGAATAACTTTCTTTTGGGAGTAACTTTAACGATTATTATTAAGAATATCGGTTTCGAATTTTCAAATATATTATCTTGTTATACTAATCAAAAATATGAGTATGTATATTTTATTATTTCATTTTTTTAAAGAATATATATGTAAAATATAATAAAAAATATACTATAAATTTTCAGCTTGAAATATTTATTTTTAATTATTACTAATATTGCCTCGATGTGTTAATTCTAAATAATTCATCTTTAGCCATTTGTGATTCTGCATCCTTCAAAATTATAGAAGATCTTGCGTTTAAGATCAATACACGATTGCCACGCGAATCTGAGTGGCAGTGGATGCTGCAAGTTGCACAGGATACTTTGCGCTGACCTAGAATTTTGCAGTTCGGCTGGAATTAGTCCAATGTGTGTATTATAGACAAGGCCTGCCAGGAATTATTTGTATTCAGCCCACAGAATTATATTTTACTGCCTGGCTATTTCAATTAGATCGATGAAAACTCATAATAAAAAAAAAAATAAAGCCTATGGTCGATATGTTATTTTCTCCTATTAAAGTTGAATCTAAAATTTACTTGAATCGTCTAAACTTTCTTACTAACTATAACTGGAATTAAGTAATAATCACGGACGCAGGTGATATATTTGGAGTAATGATGTTAGAAGTGTCAAATAAATACATTATGAATTTCATATGCGACCGAATGCGTGAATTCCGCTTATGAATAATTTTTATGCCCTTTTTATATTGTGTGTTTTTGAATTGAATAAGATGTGAGCCACTGAAGACGATGCGCACCAACACAAATGGAGCGCCCATGCTACGTTCTGCGCGACATGTGGCAAGACTGCCGTACCTAGGCAACTAGCCAAGTATAATCTAGCTGTCACGTGCAGCCGTGCGGAAAACGGGGAGCAAGCTATTGCGTAGATATACAAGTGCTCTTCGCCGCTTTTTCTTTTTCTTTTGCTCCCTGTAATAAGGTGAGGTCAAAGTGCCGCCTAAAAGATGTTAGCGTGAAGAAAGGGGGGCACTGTTTGCTCAGTGCAACAGGGAAGTACTCATTCAAGGCTTACCACCATTGCGGATGGTCGCAGACGCGTTCGCGCGCAGCAAGCTTATCTTATTTAATGCCTAATAAAAATTATTTATTTATTAAATTAATAGTTTAAGCGCCGTGCGATAATGTGCAACGATTAGATTAAGCTGAAAGTAAAATTTTATATTTTATTCGTATTTATGCGTGTCATAGGAAAATAATGGTATATTATATTTTCTTTCAGATAAGTAGAATCAAAAATGCTGCAAGCGTCATTCAAATTGAATGCGAGATCTCAGAAAAAAATAAATGATCTGTATATTATAAATTTAAAAATCAGATTATATGCATGGATACGGGTTTATCTAAACTAAATGCGAACAGTAAATGAATGACGAATCCTAGATCAAATAAATATCTTATGTCGAACATTTAAAATGATTATATTATTAGCCATGATCGTTCAAACTGAATGTGTATTATGCTCCCGGTTGAAATTTATTTGAGGTGTCCATTTTGTTCTGGCTTTGTTTACAAGTGTGTTGCATTCGAATATTAATGAATAATCAATTAATTTATCAGTTTAGCGTTTTTCAACAACACAAACATTTTCGTATTCCATGTTTCTATGCCTAAATCTGTTATTTTAATTGATTTTAAAATATTACATAAATCAACATTCTTTTTTTGAGAACGGGGTCTTTCTTGCTGCCTGCAGTAGGAGTTAATTTTCTATGGTCAAATCATAATTAGAGAACTCTGTTGTTTTAGATAAACTATGAATTTTAGGTAAAGTCACACTCTTWTTCTATTATGAGGAATTCTAGACGAAGTCAAATAAAGGATGAAAATATTATTATTTGTATTTTAATTACATATCGTAATTGAAATTTTTTACTATTTTAAAATATTTATTAGATTTATAAAATTAAAGAAGTATTTAATGATTTTTTTAAATTTATCTTTTAAAAGTAATTTATTAACCCTTCAATAATGTTATAGTCAAACAAAATGTCAAATCTTGAATAAAATTAGTTTAGTCATCTTCATATGATGTTATATAGATTATAAGGATTTCTTATTATTCACGCATGAATCCCATTGCGTTATGTATATCAAAACGAAGGTAGTATGATTTTTTACTACTCCCACCATTACAAAGTAACTATCAATTTGGATAAGATTAGGCAAATTAAAAAAGTATTGATTCTTATAAACTTTTAAACAAAATGAAAATCTTAACCTTYTGTTAATTTCTTATAAATATCCAATGATTTGATCAATGTGTGTATCTAATACATTGAAAATAATATTTTAGAGTTAAAAAAAACTAATCAATGAAAGGTAAAATAAGAAAAAAAATATTTAATACGTTCTTGATTTCTTAAAATGATAAGTAATTTTAAAAAAAAAAGTCCAAATGGAGAATTATTTTAAAATGAGGGAGTAATAATTTAAACCAATTTATTGACTTCTTTTATCAATGTATTTTAACCTAATTAACGTAATAGGCTTTTAAAAATGGACAAAGTAGTGTGATAGTATCTAAATACAACAATATTTGACTCAATATTAAGTCATGTTTATAAGTAAATGCATTATATAAAGACATATATAATTATATATCTTTATATAAGATATTTATTAGTATCGAATTATTATTATAATTGTACATTAATTGAGTCACATAATTTAACTCAATATCAAGTCAAATATCATTACTAGTCTGAATATCATGTTAAATACATAGAAGTTTTCAACGACCTTCCTTTGGTTAACTTTGTTTATAGCCATATGACCTCCAGTGGTATTTGTTTGTCTAGTGTTCCTGTCATAATGTCTTGAGCTCAACAATGTTCGGCTGCTTTGATTCTTCCTATTTTGTCATCAATTATATTAGTTCGTTCAATGTTGAGTCATATTTAATATAACTAGATAAATAAATGCGTTGTAATCATATCTCTTTGTACAATACATTTATTGATATCAAGTTATAATTATAATTATGCATTAATTAAGTCACATAATTTACTACTATTTTATTCTACCAATAATGGAAAATTCATAGGAATTGGATTCATTACAAATATTTCATTTTCCGACACTTGTATGATTTAAGTTTTCAAGCACTAAGGGTTGATCCTTGAGATATTTGCCAAAGGAAAAAAAATTGTATTTGAAGTGAAGATTAAAAAATGAAATTTCAAGAAGAGTAATCGGTGGAGGTAAATAAAAAACAAAAAGAAAAACTAAGGACTACCCACTTGGTTGATTATTCTGGGATTATTGGCTCTTGCAGGCTACTTAGAAAGACCAATATTTGGATCTACTGAAATAGTCTCTATTACATCTTTCATTTTCTTAAGATATAGTCTCTATATATTATGTCGAACCCATCCCTTTTCCTAGAACTCGGTTTGAGCCCTTTAGAAAACTATCCACTCAATAGAGTCAAGTGTTGAAATTCGTAATATATTTATATAAAACGTTCGAATTTTTACTTTTCAAAGCCAAAATTCGAACATAGTGAACAAAATGTTTTCTAAATAGACCCATCCATTTAAACTAGCATCCAATATATATATATATATATAGAAGTGGCGGAGCGACAATAATTCCAACATCTTTTAATTTATATAGAATTAATATTTTAAAAAATTTACATAGAATTGTTGTTATAAAAAGTATCATTTCGGCTCTTTAATATTTTTTTAATTTATTCTCGCTCCCTTAAGATTAAATTTCTAAGAATTACGTACCTGAAATGAATCCAAAACTTTTATTTTGAAATGCATATATATATTTTTCAATTATGCCACATTATCATATATAGAGTTTGCTAAAGTTAGAATAATTGGATTATCTCCTCGGAAGGTTTTAGGATAAAAATCATCTTTCAACATTGTATATAACAAATGGAAAGGGAAAAATAAACAAAAGAGAAATTTGAGCAAAGTTCTCCCAACGTTATTTGCTTCAATCGCATGAATCAAATTCGAAACTAAACTTAAGGGATAACAAGATCCTTTTCAATCGAACTAACAATCGTTAATAAACTATATTATATTTACCATAGAAGTAATAAAAGTTATTTCATTATTAACGTCTCGTAATAGAATTTAAAAAAAAAAAAAGAAGAAAGAGGTGTCCTGTCTTAAAATTATTAAATTTACATTTAGAAGAATAAAGAATCCACAAAGCTATATATATAACCTACAACATACCACCAAAAATAAATAAATGAAATTTGTGGGCTCTTTCTCATGTTAAATCAACCCTATCACTTGAAAATAAAGTAAAATAGACATTCATATCTAAGTCCCTTTCGCCATTGATTATCCTAGGATACGTGCTCTCATGTTTTAACTAAGATTTAAAACTATTATATTGTATAGAAATATTGGTCAAGACACTACTTTTTTATTGTACAAGGATATTTACAATATTGTTTTTAAGTTTGATGTATAGAAAATAATATAATTTATTTGAAACAAGTGGATACTAAAATATATATATATATATTGAAAAATGGAGATAGATTATATTTCCACCAGAGTTCATTTTAAACATTTTATTAAGTTTTGAAGTTATCGAAATGAGATAAAATTTAATAGTGTGATTGGATTGAAAGATTGTGAATCTATATTTAACCGAGTTAAAAATTATTTCAAAAAATAAAAGAATTTTCAAAACTTTAGTCTAATTTTTATGGTAGAACAGTATCTTTGGCATATACCAATTTTTAATTGGTTTTAATAAGAAGTCAAAGCAAATATAAATATAAAAAGGTTATATATTAATTTTGTGACATAACTATTCGTACGATCTGTATAGTCAAGTGATCGATGATAACAAGAAAAATAATTAATTAATTCTATCGATAATAACAATATAATAAAGTAAATTTTTATATTCGACTAAATTTAAAAAAGAAATTATATCCGATAATGAGAGTCAATGTCATACGAGTCGAGTGGAGTCATCAAATTTTACAATTATCAACTTGACTATAAGAGTACACTAGTGTAGACTCTCCTCACATTTGAACATATGACTTGTAAAAGATAAGGACGTTAATGAAAATGTAGGATGAGATGTCTTCATGTGTTTGTGTAGGAGTCCATTAGTTAGAAGACATAAAGCTCCCTCCCTCTCCCTCCCTCCCTCCCTCCCTCTGTCCTTTTATTATGGGAGTTTGCCCTCCATTGCTTGAAATGTCGGAGCACGAGACAGCGACGTGCTTCCCACCTGCCCCTCGCGCACGCGACCCCACGAGGGAAAAACCCTAAAAATGTTATCTCTTCCTTTCTTYCTTTGTAGACTGTAGAGCGAAGACAAGCTATAGAGAGTGCGTCTGAAAGACCAATAGAATCCTTAGAGACGCAGACAAAGCACTATAAATATTAAATACAAAAGGCCACAGCCCCCCACAAAATCACTTCATTGAATAGGAACATTATATTTTCTGTGATAAATTTCATTGTTTTCTCTGTTTTCTGCTTCTTCTCTACGTTGTCTACTGCTACTATAAGACTATAGTAATAGTTCTTCGATCTCTGGTTGCTTTATTCTTTTGCGTTTGTGTCTGATTCTAACAGGGTTTTTCTTTCTTTCATCCACTGAATCACTTCTTGACTTTCAATTGTGTTTTTTTAGGTTTGATCATTTTTTCTTTTTCTCCCTCTTTCTCTTCTTTACTTGATTCTGTAAACTACTACCTGTCTCTCACTTTTGCATCCTCTCTCCTTCATCATCGTTCTCAATTTGTAAGTTGTTGTGTAGTCTCAATTTATGCTTGGTTCAAAGACGTCTGTTCATCTCTTTCTCCTCAAAGAATGAGAAAATGAACTAGAATTCTAAGTAAGAAGAAGAGAAGAGAATCTAAGTATCTGAAGAAGGAAATCAATTTGATCTTCTTGATCATTTGCTGAATTTTGTTCAAGTTTACAAAGATGGCTAATCGGTGGTGGGCTGGACAGGTGGACTTGCCCGGAGCTGAACCGGCATCTTGTTCACCTTTACCGAATAAACGTCCTCGACACCTGTCAATCATGAATGAAAACAGCGGCAATAGTAGCAGCAAAGGAGATGAAGATGAGGACAGGGACAACGGAGGCGAGCCTAAAGAGGGTGCGGTTGAGATTGGCTCCAGAAGACCTAGAGGCAGACCGCCGGGCTCCAAGAACAAACCTAAACCACCAATTTTCGTAACTCGGGATAGCCCTAATGCACTTCGTAGTCATGTCTTGGAGGTTTCTGGTGGTTCTGATGTTGCAGAAAGCATAGCCCAATTTGCCAGGAAGCGTCAGCGCGGAGTTTGTGTGCTCAGTGGCAGTGGCTCAGTAGCCAACGTCACCCTTAGACAACCAGCTGCACCAGGTGCAGTAGTAGCACTACATGGAAGGTTTGAAATTCTTTCTTTAACCGGAGCATTCCTTCCTGGCCCAGCACCACCTGGCTCGACGGGACTAACGGTGTATTTAGCCGGTGGTCAAGGGCAAGTTGTGGGAGGAAGTGTGGTAGGAACACTGGTGGCTGCAGGGCCAGTTTTAGTCATTGCTGCAACCTTTGCTAACGCTACTTATGAAAGACTGCCTCTTGAAGAAGAGGAGGAAGCAAGCCCTGCCGGACAACCACAACTTGCTGGTGGTGCAGGAAATTCGCCTCCTGCAATCGGAGATAGTGGGGGACAACAGCAGCATGCCATGCCTGATCCTTCATCACTGCCTGTTTACAGTTTAACACCAAATCTATTACCTAATGGTGGGCAGTTGAATCATGACACTTATGCTTGGGCACAGCCTCGGACGCAGTATTGACAAGATGAGGTAAAGGGAGAAGGTAATTTCAGGGATCTTTTTAATTTTGTGTTGTATGACAGAAGAATTCGAAAGTAATATATATAGGGAGGGTGAAGCGAATGAGRGTAGTTCTTTGTATATTATTTAACTTTTTTTTTTCTTTTCCACAGTGTGCTCGCAATAAAATATGTTCGCTTTTGTTAAATTTTTTTAATATGCATTTCATATCAGTATATCATAAGAAAAATATTTRCGGAGATAATGTAAGATAATGTTCTTTTTCTCTGTGCTTAAATTATAAATTCTATCAGCATTGAGCGTGAATATTGTTTCTATGGATGGATAAGATTTAGAGGATTTGCAGGATGAAAGACAGCAGATGTAACAGGAATAGCTTCACCTGCAAATTTCTGCAGAAGATAATGTGGTAGTATATGGTAGCCAGGGGAGAGTAATGGCAGTGTGGTTGTAATTGAAGGAGCGCCTAAATACACATACTGAAGAGAACTAATTTCTAGTTTTATCAGCACTAGTAGATAAGATTAATCATGCACTGATATAGTAACTTCAAGAAGGATTGTTCAAACCCCACTCCTACTTGTTCTTGCCAAGGCAAAGTAGCCCTCATTTATTAGGACAATGGCTCTCCTTTTATCTTCATCTGCACTGAATTTGCACAAATGCAATTAATGTTCCAGAGACAATTATGGAGAATAGGTCTTTTTGTTCATATCCAAACAGAAATTTTCTGTTCTTTATTCTTTTCTTAGGAAATGATTTGAGATCAGATGCAGATGATTAACAATTGTGCATGAAATTATGAGTCCTTTATCAGGAAAATAAAGAGTATATATAGCTGCTAATTGTATGGCTAGCTCTAACCTATTGATTCTGCTAACAAGTTACACAGAAATACAAAGTTCTAGAGATTGTGAAAGAGCTATTCAGCTATTATTCTTGAGGAGAGAAGTCTATTGGTGCACTCTTATTCGTTTTTCTTATTCAGCTGACAGTCTCACGTGCTCCCTTACTTAGTGTCTTCCTTGAATATGAAAGTTTCAATACCTTCCAGAACTGAAGCACTTGATAATTGAATAAAATTCTTAGATCAAGATTTCTTCTCTCATTCTATATAATTCAACATCATTCTCGTAAGTCATTTGATATAGCATTTTAAGATCATTAAACTTTAAATATGCTTGGATTTAAGTTGTTGGAGGGTRAGGAGGAGGAGATTATACCTTAATCATCTCTATTAGGTTTTAAATTGAATTAACCTGACTTTTTTGTACAAATTAGGTTAATTATGTGTTTATATGTGTTTACTAAGAGAGTATTTTAAAAATATTTACTATTGTCACGTTATGTTTTGTATTTTGTATTTATATATATTACGAGAGAAATTTCAAAACTTCTATTATATCACGTTATTCTTCAAATAAAATATAATTTAGCAGAAGGTTGATAATAACACATGTGATATATCATTTGTTTACCTAGCTAGATGCCTCTCTATAAAGTATTTGGGTATATATGTTTAGAGTCCAAGGAGTTCCCTAAAGAGGAAATGGCCAGTCCAAAGAATTAAGGCCAGGATGTATACCGATAAGCCATGATATCTGATTAAAAATATATTAAAAAATGCAAGTGAGATTTATTTCCATATTAGGCATCTAATGCAAAGATCCAATCAACTCCTATTTGGAAAGGATATGAATCTAGCAAACGTCAATATTGGGATATCTGCTTGATTGTGGAACATGTAATCCTGCCAAAATCTTGAACCTTGTCTCTATATATATCATGCAACCCACGAGCTCTCGAGAAACTTGTGGCCAATTCTTCATAGGCATTACTAGTTTTCCTATTGCTAGAAAAAATGTGTGGTTATCAACATAGAATGAGTTTTTTGTCTTAATTTTTTATTACACTTTTTTACTTCACTTTCTTGCTACACCAATACATCCTAACATATATATATCTAGGTGTTAGTATGTCATATCTTGAGGGGTGTTGGAGAATATGTAGTAGGGGTTATAGTAGAAAATTGTACTAAAAGATCTCCAACCGTTTTATTAGACTAGAGATCAATTAAGGATCTTGATCTTCTAATACACTTTCCGACTACATTTCCTGTTACACACTTTTGTTCACCAATCAAATATATATATATACACATATATCATTAACTCTTCTAATATCTCCTCCTTTATTTTAAGAGTTAAAAGATATATATTTTCTCCTCTAACATAGAGTAAAGTATATATGCATATATACAAGTGGTGCTCTGATTGTGTAATAGAGGATGTATACTAGAACATTTGGAGTCGTTCCATTTATCTATATTCAGTTTGAGGGTTAGATATCTTCTAATATATTCTTTGCTACACACTTTTTAGTATATCAATCAAAGCACGATATATATAAACTTCGAAGCCAAGTTTGAATATAAGGCTATAAGCATTTTAATTACTCAATTAAAAGACATGCACTTATTTTATTGAATCATCAATTGTTAAAATTTATATATACTCAACAATTTATGTCTATTTTTTTGTGCCTAACATGATGGAATCCGGTAGAAAATGTAGCGTAGCATATGACTTAACTACATGAATCCAGCATAGTATAAGTATAAAGAAATAGACTTAAATAGTTAAATGACATACAAAATTTAAGAATAAATACAAAGAATAAAAATAGTTAAATAACAGACATTATGTGTTGATATCATATATGCCCTCCCTTATTAAAGTTGTAGTGTTTTTTTTTTTTTTTTCACTTACCTCCTATTAAGTTTGAAATTCAAACACTTAATTGGAGTAAAATGCAATAAATCTAATCAAAGCAAATTGATCAAATCATTGTAGGTAGAAGAGGGTTTCCATGAAGCCTAGCTCCAAAGTACCCTATAAGACAAAGAATTGTACCAAACATGAAGGGACCCTCTTCACATGATTTCACGTGTCATACTTAATTGATCTGAATAAACTATACTTAGCAACTTTCCAAAGCTAAAGTCACATTATAATGTGGTCCACTTTGATCAATAATTACAACTTAATTATTCTATTAAAAATTAATTAACTTTTCATTTCTTGGGCCAACAAAAACATATTGATTCTCACTTTTGTTCACATTTGCCTTTCCAAGTGCAGGCACCCAAACCATTTGCTGTTGCAAGTAATTCTTGATTAGCTGACCTTTGAGACACTAATAAGCCATCAGTCTATACATCACTTTGATAGGGAATCCACTAAATTTGCGTTAATGAAATGTAGACCACACATTAGCGCCCAATGTATTATTGTCTGTGAGAAATTTTGTAGCATTTGTGGTGGGAGCAGCAGCATACATCAGTGGTAGAAAAAAACCAAAAAGTATCAGAAGTTAGCTAGCTTTGTTCCAAGTCCATGTCCACCTGTTGATGCTCACCCTCAATTAAATGTCCTTGTTGTGGAGTACACATCACCCTCTTTGAGTTGATAAACCTCTATTTAACATAAAATCTTCCAATACAATCGATGTCGTTCGCTCTTAAGCGTTTATCAAGGTCTTCGTTGAATTTTTTAACTCATTCTCTAGTAGTGTACTATATGATATCAAGACGCATAAAAGGAAGCGTGAAAAAAGGGAAACTTGTTATAGGGCTTCTAACTAAAGTTAAGCACTAATTAAAGATTCAAGTGAAGATATATAAGAACCAATATCCTATAAGTAAAGCAACCGGTATACAGTTTCCAGTCCAAGAGTGGGATAGTCCCAGAGGATCTCTGGAGAAATAACAGTACCCCAAGTAGGTTAGGTAACTAAACTGTCAGAAACAAAGTTAAAGAAGAAAAGCGTTTGTCGAAAGAGGACTTATTAGATTCTCTCTTTGCCAGAAATGGAAAATGGGAAATGATAGAACTTTGACGGAAATAGCCCAAATATGAAACTGAAGAAATGAAAAGCCTTTCTTTGCTCCCTCATTTGCGCACAGACCATTTCAGACCACAAAAGCATGACACTTGAGCTCTGGACTATCCCTCACCCCAGGAATTAGAAACGCAGAACACATAGCAGCCCGACAAACAAAGAAAGTGCATGAAAAGAAAGCAAAAGGAAAATGAAGGGACGAGAATTTTTGGCGAAGAAACACGGTGGGGACATGGATGGTCGAGAAGACCTCTGACATTGACTGCATCATTAAAGTAAAGTCGGTAATTGTGGAAAACTTTTGTTCTCTCACGTCCTGCACCAGCCGGGAATCGAACSCGGGWATGKACCGTGGCAGGGTACTAYTCTACCACTAGACCACCGGTGCTCGCTGACCTSGGAGTTGTTTTAGCTACACATTTGGACATTGATTATATGCAAGTTACCACCTTAAMCCCTTGCTAATTCAAGAGTTAATGGTGATATTTATTAATCAATAGAACTTATTATCTCTTAAATTTAGGAGTTTATAGGAAATATGTTTATTTTTTCTAAATTAACATTCATTTTCAGACAATTAAAATAGAAACGTGGACATTCAATTCTTGAAAGAAGAAAGTATAATATTATATCACTCTATGAAATTTAAAATATTTTTTTTAAAGAGCACTTGGGTTGCTTTCTTCAATTCAAATAACTGTTTTAGAGGTGAAATTGAGCTGTCAATGTATTTTGATAAAYCTCAAYTGCGGTGTGAAAATCACTTTTAGCTATTTGTAGAAAAAGTAAGAAAATAAATCTTTCATGGAAAGCAGTTGTGACTGCTTTTAAGGAAAGCAAAATTACGTTCACCAAGAAAGATTACTAACATATTAAGGAAAATTATATTCATCAAGAAAGATAATATCGTGACAAATAGTAATATAATGTTGAGAGAGCATGACTTTTACCTTATAGTAGATCTTGCCAAGGRCTTTTTTGACATAATGCTATAAATAAAGATCGAATACGAAACATTACTTTAACTTAATAATTTATTTATTAATTATTCGTAATTACTTAATTTTTAASTATATGACAATTGATCAATCCAACTAGAATAATCATGTATACCACATTATGGTTAAAAAGTAATTATGACACATTTTACAGCAAAACCATATGCGAGATTCAAAATTTCAAAATAAATAAATTTTTGGGTGAAACACTAGTATTTCTAAATTTAATTTTCTGAGTTTAAATATAAATAATAAATAAATGACTTCTTTCAACAAATTATAAATTCCAAATTTACAAGAATTTTGAGTCAAAAGTATTTGAAAAATGTTCAGACCTTATCCATGACTTTTGCTCAATTGGTTAATAAATGCTAAATTGGATCTTCTATATTCAAATTGTGACTGACTTACTTATGTTTGGACTTTCAAATTTTGACAATTCTACCCTTCTTTATTTCGTTAAATATATATTAAATCCGATTTGCATTGGATAGCCGAGGAAAGAATAAAAGAGAAGATGATTAATTTTATCAAGTAAATAAAAAAATTATGAAACTCATATATTCGAATGTATTAAGTGATAATATAATTATACTTAAAAAATAATTTAATATGATTCAATTGTAATTATGGAATTGCATGATCAATAGGCGTTTTATCTGAAACATTGCATCAACTTGAGTCAAATCACAGAATGAAGTTAAAATGGAAAATAGAAAAGCAATTTTGTTTGGATCCTCCCCTTTCCTTTCACTCACAATTTCTTTGATTTGGCCATGGTTGCTTCAGCTTAGTCCATTGAAATTTTTCTCAGCTTTCTTCCACGCGCAGATTCCAGATATCATTCTGGATTGAATTCGTCGCCGGCTTCGACTTGTCTCCATCAATTTCTCCAACTCCARTAAATACCAAATCCCTTGCAATCTCAACTCTTCTTAACAACCCCAACAAGTCTAGAAGTAGCACTGCTCATTCTTCTGTAATATATGTAGAATCGAMGTAGATGACAGATGCCGAAGGGATCTGAGATCACTTTTGGAGAGAAGGTTTTAAAGAGAAAAGAGCAGATTTCTCTCTCTTCCGTTCTCTTCTAATTCTCTCCATCCAAACGAGCTCTTGGTGGGATTACTGGGCTGATTTATCCCAAGATTTAGAATAATTCCAGATGCAACTTCATTTACAATAAGAAAAAGAAAAAAAAAAATCAAAGTGGATCCTTATTCATTAACTTTGTGGAGTCACAAATAAATAAAATATATGCATTAATAATTGAAGTATGCCATTCTTTACTCACAGCGTTGGTTCCTTCCCTCCATTCTGAGAAATCATGAAAGGGTACAAGAAAGAGAAATTGGACTATCTTACATAGAGCCCAATTATCAACCAGACTTCAGAAAATGAAATAAAATTCTGGGCTTTAGCTTCAAACACGATCATTAACCCACTTCATATTTTACATTTAATGCAAGATCCAGCCCAGCCCATTTAAAATATGGTGAATGATGTCTCCAATTAAGGAGAGATTGTTTTCTCTCCGGACATGTAYAGTCCTCGGCAAATTTCACCCCCTTAAGAGATACAATCACTTTGATTGCTCTAGTGAACGGCAAGTCGGACCCGGAAAAACGATAAAGACAAGGTCCCCGGTGGCAGGTTGACAAAGGATGGGTTCAATTGTAGGTGTTTTCTCTTATGAGGTATTAAAGTAATAATTTACCTAAACAGAAAAAATAAAAATTTAAAATTTTATCGAAATAATAGGATACAATGCCATAATGTAAGATCAAATATTGTAACAATTAGTAATGAATCTTAACTAAATTTTAATGTGAAATAAATCATAACTCATCCATCCTCAAACTCATTCACGATTATACAATTATCAAGARTTTGTCAATTAAAAAATTGAAAACTTAACATTGTCAAAACTATCATTCAAAAGATGAGAAAATCTTAAATAAGCTGAGGTTTACCCTCCATAAATAACATGCCACCCAAACGTCAGCCTCTCAAATAAAGTTTATCTTCCAAAAATAATATGCCATCCAAACAAAGTCTGTTTTCCWAAAACAACCTTTAACCCAAACAAAACCTAAACAACCTGCTATCAAAAAATAATCYGACATACAAACAAAACCTAAAGAAWYTGATCAGCAACAGGGAGAGAAATGAATTCGATTAGAAAAAGAGGTAAACGAAACRATCTAAATAGCACAGAACGAAGAAGGTAAAATAACCAACAATCTGAAAAGAAATAAACAATGAACGAAAGAAACCTAAAAATCTAAACAATTTTCACATTCGTGATCAATGTCATGAGGAGCCCATCCAAACAATTGATTTTTGAAACTTGAAAAATCAAAAGCAGAGTTTCAACATTAAACTAGATTAAACTTCCTCCCATGAAATCCTTAAACACTTAAACTTCCTTCCTATGTTAAAATAGTAATATAAAGAGATAATAAAGAAGATAATAGAGAAAAGAAAGACTAAAGTTTTATTGAAATAACATAAGACGACATTATAATGTAATGTCCTACATGTTATCCACTCAAAGAGCCTACTTATAGGCTACCAAACTACCAGATCAATTCATGATCAAATATTGCAATTCTTAATACCAAGTTCAAATCAAATTCTAGCACAAACTAAATCATAACTCAATCAATAAGTCTACAATATTTTAAACAAGGAGAATTCGAGGAGAGACAAATGACTAAACAAGAAGATATGGCTTCCTATTTTAGATTTGTAAAATTTGTTACTCCCTCCGTCTGTAGTAAATATTATAAGTGTCACTCTTTTTTGTTCTTAGAAAAAACAAAGGAAGTTCCATTGTTACCCTTCATTCATTTTTCCCAAATCTATATTAAATGCAATTCTTCATTTCCCTCCAAAAATTAACACTCCACAATATTGGTAGGTAGAGAGAGAGAAGAGAATATGACTTTTCATATACTCTATAACCTCCGTCTCAAAATAGAGGTCATTTCAAAATAAGGATTCTTTTATGTAAAGATCGTAATATACCCTTCATCCATCTTAGTGTACTTATTTCTCTTTTATCTGAATCCAGGATAAATTAGTTACAAAATTTTCCTCTCGCTTTTTTGGATCTCTCTTCCATCTCCTTATTCTCTCTCTCTCTCTCTCTCTCTCTCTACCCCTAATAAATACATTCAAATAAGTTAATTTTCAAGACATATAAATATAGATAAAAATGGAATGCTTTTTCTTGTAATTGTAGAATAACTTAATATTTTGAAAAGAAGTTTCCTCCTAAATTGACTTATATTTTGAAACTCAAAGAGGAGAAAAGAGTACAAAGATTTGTGAATATAATTATAGGTAAATCAATCAATATAGCCATTTCCTAAATTAGTGTGCCTCTCTYACAGAGGACACTTATTTGAGAATAAATGGAGTAGCTTTCGGAGTTTCATACTTAATGCTAAATAAATGCACACATCTCTATTTTTAGATGTCTTGAAATAAATCATCATTTTCTCTCAACCACGTCTATCTCTATTTAAACTTTCACAACTAATCTCTTTAGTTGAAAGATATAAGTTTCACTATCGGATGAGCATCATCGGTGACATTATTAATTAGTAAAGATAACGTGATGGACCATGCTACTTGTCCAATCAAAATGAGCCAACCTTTTGAACGACCAAAGTTTTCTTATGGAATTGAATTGAATGAAATGTCTATTTCTACACAAAAGCATACAAGAAATTTAGTACTCTATATCTAATATAATTTGTATTTTTTCTACCTACAATCATACGAAAATTCACGAAAATATATGGGTTATTTCGTGTAACTATCTAAACAAATTAATGTAAAATCCTAAACCTAAATCCTAAAGTACCTTAGACCCTTATACTATAAATCCTAAATCCTAAAAGTCTAAATCCTATATTCAAAGTTAGATCGGACTTAGATATGAAAAAATAATGTTTAAAATTTTAATTATAATTTACTGCGATAAATTGCAATCAAAACCTCACGATAAATAAGGAGAAATAACGAGAAAAAGTTGGGTGTCAAGTTTGGGTTAGCAAAGTAGCATTTTCTTTTTATAAATGCGATAAGTAAAAAGAACAGGATGATTACAAAACTTTCGGAGAGTAAATTATATATAAGTTACTCTCTGCGTTTCAAAATAACTATCCATTTAGACGTAATTACGCATATTATTAAAGTGCTAATTCTTGTAAAACTTTAAATAAATGACAATCCTAATCTTCTTTTAATTTATTATAAAATTTTAAATGTTTTGATTGATGTGTATTTCTAACAAATTGAAAATAATGTTCTAGAGTTGAATAATACTAATCAATGAAGAGTAAAATAGGAAAAATACATTTAATATGTTATTGATTTACTAATATGACAAGTTATATGAAATAAAAAAATTATCCAAATGAGCAATTATTTTGAAATGAACGAAGTATCACATTGTGGAAATGCTATTATGTCAACCAAATTTGATAATCTCATTGACAACAAATTATTTCTCATGATTTATTGTAATTTTTTAATTTTAATTTATTACGATAAATTGTAATCAAAACTTTGAACGTTATTAGGTTCTAGGATTCATAATTCAAGCTTAGGTTCAGGATTTTAGCGTTTAGGATTTAGGGTTTATGGTTTAGGATTTAAGATTTAGAGTCTAGAATTTTATATTAATTTGTTCAAATAGTTTCAAACACATAACYCATATGTTTTATGAATTTTCGTATGTTTTTAAGTAGAGATTAAATGAAAAAATACATTAGATATGGTTGCAGAAGTTCATGTATGTTTTTAGGTAGAAATAGCTATATCAACCACTTCAACTTCATAAGAAAAAATTGGTTGTCAAGGAGATTATCAAATTTGGATTTGACAAGTAACGTGATTCATTGATTTATTAACCTCGTAGAACYAAACAGTCAACAAAACCTTTTCATTTCTCAAACAACACCCTTYAACCAAATCTTTTGATTTGTTAGTGAGGAGAGAAAGAGGTAGTTTTTTGGTAAAATTAAGAAAGTGCTAGTTTGATCATTCTAGTTTAATGTTATATAGATTTTAAAGATTTCTTAATATGTGTATGAACTCTCAATGTGATAAATAGTAAAAAGAAATAGAGGAAGCAATTTATATATGATCAAATACTCTCTTAAACTTTTGTGCAAGTCAACTGTGGATATCCATTTTCAAACATAAGAGAGGTATTCGATCCTTTTTTGTTAGACAATATGTTTTGAACAAATCTATTGTCAAGCAAAATAATATTTAAAAATAAAGAAATGGCGAAACATTTTTGAATGTGCGTCTTGTGGCAAAAACTATCAATCATTGATTCATGCTTTTTTGCTGAAATATTTACAAGGCTTCTCAACTTGATCGATCTCTTCTTAATACTCTTGATCCCTATTTGTCGTTATAAGTAACAAATGAATTCGATTTGATAATCAAAGATAACACTTAGGGAGCGACGTGCTATGTCACTTGACTTTCGCCAACACTCATCCTTAATTTATTCATAGATTGTAGCTTGTCATCTCGTTGAACATGTCGTGCAAGTTTACTGGTATGGAGCATGATCATAATACTTCTAAATTGTAACGAGCAATATGTAGAACAGACTTTGCATTATTTACATAAATTAAGAATTATTTAATATCATTTCTATATTTACATAATATTAGGAATAAAATATATATCACTCAATATCAGGATAAATCATACTTCTTGATATTTAACATGAAAAATCGCCATAATATATAAACTCAATAAGTCAGGATATTTCATACTTTTTGAATATTCAAATGAAAAACGCCATAGCAAATCGATTTTAGGCAAGCCAAACAAATTGGGCTAATCCTTGAATAAATTCGTGGCTAGATGAGTTTAGGCTGAAATAGTGAATCCGAATTAACTTTTGAGTTGCTTTTGGGCTTGGCTATAATCAAGCTTGTTGAGTCAGAGCTGAAGAATATTATTCCTATAATATTTATACAAATTAAATCATGCAAATATTTTAATTATAAGAAAAATGATAACTAGAGAGTTATATAATATCTAATGATAGAAAAATAGTAATTAAGAATTTAGAATGATTTATTTATTTACCAATMATTGTTAGTTCGATAATATTTCATGTTAACTGACAAAAAAAATAATGTGCTTATGATGTTTTATACATAATTTTAATTTTGATATACATAAATGGTAATTACGATTTTTCTTATTGTAAATATATGTATACTATCAAAGTTCTAATTATACTAGATACACCAATCTTGTAAGTAACCAAAWAAATAAATGGTTTATTACAATCGTACTACTTGTTTGTATTAATTGAGAAAAAAAGAATATAATAACATTTTATTATAATTAGATCTTAAAATTAACAAATATCACATAGATTGGACAACTTGAAATTGTATTTGAATATTTTTACTATATTTTCTCTTTTTCTTGTTTTCCTATCATGTCCTTTTGAACTATGTGGCATTTCTTTTTCTTTATGGGATGTAATCGTAGTTTTCCTTAATTCAAGAAGATGTATATAGCATAACAAATAACAAAATCTCCAAGGGTCTAAATGCAATTAAGAACCCCAAAACAGAAAAATAAAATTGCTTTTAACATTTTACAAGTTGGCCACCTATAATGGAAGAGAACCTTAATCTATAAAGGACGAGCGAGGATCTAGGCCTCTCCTATAATGGAAGTCAAACTATAGATTAATCAAGACAGCTATGTCCAAATGCTACTCAATTAAGCAATGCATGAACCTCTTTTTGCCTCTTTTGTCTGCTCCAAAGTACATTGGTCTTTGAAAAACTTACCCCATTTTTAATTATATCCCATGCAGAGATCACAAGGCCTCCTCACATTTCAACTTGAGATTCCAGGTACTCTTCTAAATGTACTTTTCTCTTACTTGGGAGATTGAAATCTTTCTTATTATATTTCTCACCTTTCCTGATTTAGCACCTCATTTAAGTACTAACAGGGAAGCTAGGCTTGTAAGCATTTTCTCCCCCTTGTTTATGTATGTCATGAAAATTTAAAGTATACGGATCAAAGAGATCTGAATTGGTTTGAAATTACTGTTAAAATGACATTTTTATCTTATCTTGAAAAAAGAATATCAAATAAAAGATAGGAAGATTACTGTTAAAATTACTGTTAAAGTGGCCCCAGATCCCATTTGCCTGATAGATCTCAGCTATACAGACAAACAATCAGTCAGATCAGTGATATAAGCTTTTTTCTTGATGCAAAAACATACTTAAATCACAGTTCCAAGTGGAATGAGATTCAAGGTATGTATGCCTCTCTTGATCTTCAAGTTGTTTTTGTTTTTTTCTTTTTAAAGATAGGAAGATTCTTTTCATGCAACTCCATGCTTTGGAAAGACCGCAAAAACTTTATATTTTAATCAACATTCAGGCCCCTTAGCACAAAAACTGAGTCATGGCAAATAACAAATCATTACTTTTCATGCCTCTTATCCCCATCAAACTCCACCTTTCTATGTATCTTATTCGTGGCTGCATTTGTCTTCAATAGATCAAAGTCTTTTTCATTTTTGTTTCGTGGGTTGGACTAATCTAACATTTCTACTTAGCTTTTATTCCCATTCTGGCACTTTGATTCATGTTCCTTGCATCAGGTCATCCTGTATAGGTATATTTTAGCCATCCTATTCTGGTAAAAATGTCATTACAGATTAGTCTGCGATACAAATGATTTAAACGAGACGAATACAACGTAAACTCGATATACGGACGAAATGTGTGTATTAAAATTTATACCTGTTACAAAAATACCATTTCCAGGAACAGACTGGATCATATGAAAAGAAAAAAGGAGCAAATGGGACAAACATTTGATCCAATTATTCTTTATGGACCACTTTGTCTTGATAATTTCAAAGACATCTATCTACTCTCGTTGCAAAGTTCTGGTGTATATAAAAATTCCCCATTTCCCCCACTATTCAACCTGCAAAGTATATTGTAGTATTAGTTCTCAAAAGTAAATATTCAATTCATCAACAAAATCACTTCCATAAATTACCCTTTTTGTGGGCGTTGATGAATTGAAGACTATATATATACCGTGAAAGATGGCTTTTGCAGGCTTTAMCCACTAGTTATCAAGAATCAAGAAATGATCAAAATATCAGCTAATATTGACAAGGGAATCTACCCCTTAATGATATCAATAAAGAATATGCAATGGCCATTTAGATGGAATATCAAATCAAAATATATGCGTTTTTGACCGATAAGGGATGGGGGCCATATGAGGTACAACCTCCATTGAGACAAACCAAAAAAAAAAAAAAAAGGTTGGAAGTGTGCAACGTACTAAAATTCATGCATGGTTTGCACTATGTCAAACAAGGTGATAGAAAAGCATACGAGAAGAAAAATGTGACCCATACTCTTTCAAAACCTAGCCACTTCCCAAGGGCACACAGAAATGGAATAAATACGACTAAAAATATAACTGCATGCAATGCACGTGCATCAGATGAGCAAAAGATATGGGCTGCTATGAGACATTAGATAAGGATGCACCTAGGGAGGAGGATGGATAGCATGGGAATTATAGCAAATCATTTCTATCACTTATACCATCAGAAGAGGCAGATATTACAAGGATAGTGATAACCAATATATCCTCAACATGCTACCTTATGGAATACAATGTGGTCCAATCACCGATTGACATGCAAATTATCAACTAAGATGATGTTACTTGTTGGTTTATAACACTGGTTAGATGGTTATAACTTAGAAGCACTATAAGAGAACCTCAACAAGAATGTTAGTAAATCATGATGGCGTTTGTCATCATAGAAGTTGCCAAGCTCTAGATGGTACTGTTTACTCAATTGGCAGATCAATCATAGAAGGTAAAAATATGACTCCAAAGATCATGAGCAAACAAATCAAACCAACGGAACAGACAATCTTGCATTCAATGTGTCCAAATGTAAGAGGTGAGAGTTGCTTGTGAAAGCAGTATATAAATAGGGGTTACAATTAGTAATTCTACCTACCTTCTACATATCTATTGAGTCCCTCCAACCAACATTCTCCCTGAAACAATTTGTAACAGGAAATTTTCAACTCAACAATAAAAAAGACATTTACTTCTCCTACCGGCCTAGTTTCTGTTCAATCTGATTATCTCCATTTCAGAGATGCCTTATTTGTCATTTTCAAACTGTCATAATTAATTAAGTTGCATACCAGCAAAAAGAATTATTAAAGACATTAAAGAAGAACTAAGATGAATTTCTCTGTACCAATTTGACTGAATGGTATGTATAACATCTGTATGTTTTGACTCTTGCTAGCAGAAGCATTTTGTTCCAAAGCAATTTTTTTCTTTATTCTAACAAAGTTCCACTGAAATGCTCTGTAGATAAGAGCAAGCCATGGAAGTGCATTATCTACCTTAGGACACCATTCTGTTTGCCTGCAAGAGGACCCTCTGAAGCTCATCTTCAATGCCTTGCAAGAGGACTGGTTTCCGAATAACTCCATTTATCCCAACCTGAAAGCATCTATCCCATATTTCTTCATCATCACTTGCAGTTAAGCCAATGATCAATGGCCAATTGCGGCTGCGGAACTTTCGAATTCTGACAGTCACTTCAAACCCATCTAAGTCAGGCATGTGGAGATCCACAAGGACGATCTGGAATGAAGACACAGCAGGTCCAAGAGCACTAAGACATTCATATCCTGATGACACAGCAGAAACAACACATCCCAGTTTCTCAAGCAGCTTCCGAGTAACTACCCTATTTACATTGTCATCGTCGGCTAAAAGAATTTTAAGGCCCCTCAAAAGCGAGTTCGAGTATGAACGATCTGAAAACCCCCCAGGTTCAGATATGCCAACTACAATGGATGGCTGCTTTTGAAACCGAAGAACAAGCGCTATGCTCCGATCACAACCCTCTGGATTTGAGATTACCCAAATATCTCCTTCCATCAACTGTCATTGTTTTATTCCTCAAAAAGTCAACTACTGAAATGTAACAAAATCTTAAGAACAACTAATTTCCATATGAATGTTCACCCTAAATTTTTTTGAAGCTTGCTCCTTTAAACCATTCTTAAGCACTCAAGAAGCAAAAACTTGACACATAATAGTGTTTGTGAATCATTAGTGAGAATACAACTAGTAAAATTTATCTTCATCTATAATACAAGGAAGAATCCAAAGTAATGAAGCTTTTACTGGAAGTTAAAGCTACTACTTTTGTAGTGGATTACTCTAAGATGGACAAGAAAGTTCCCCGAGAATATCACTATACTATCACTATTGTTGGAGGAAAAGAAAGGGGGAACAGAAACAGACCCACCTGATTCCTTTTACAAATCTAAACTGATTGGTCTCACAATACATTTTCTAAAATGGGAAGCCTATTTTTCCTGGAAGTTTTTCTTTTATAASACTATCAGAAGAAAGTTTGTAATTAGTGATGTAGAGACAAGATGAATTTTTCAGGAAATGCAAATTAATATTTTTATTTTCCTGGAAGAGAACAAGGTATTTCAAACCATTTCAGGATCCTTTGATGATTAGCAAGAATGCTTCATATAAAATGCTGCAAGAAATAARGCATACCTGAACGAGCTTTTTGCATACACTGAAACTCAAGCCTTCCTCAGCTCCCCCACTAAAATACCTCTGACGATTGTGTGCAGTACTGGAAGTGCTCCCAAAATGCGAACTGCCATCAGATAATCCAACTTCAAATTTTATATAAACATACCCATCAGATGAGTTTGACCTCCAGGGTCCCCATCCTTGATCATTCCTTCCCTGACTTTGATCTGCTGAGAGAACCCGAAAGGCAAGACATCCTCCTCCAATGCTTCCATTTAATGTATTTCCAACCATATGCAGGATAACCTGAAATACTCGTCTCTCATCCCCCATGACATGATCAGGCAAGGTTCTATCTACTTCAATGGAAAAATTGTAACCCTTGTAAACACAAAGACACTTGGCCAGACAAGCAGCTTCTTTTATCATAGAGTGCAGCCCAAAAGACTTCACCTCAAAGGGGAACCTCCCATTGTCCTTAGTCGAAGTATCCATCACATCATTTATCAAGGTTGAGAGGACATTGGAAGTCTTAACCATTGCATTAACAAGAAGTTGTTGCTCACCACTCAGATTCTCTTCCTGCATCATCGAGAGTAGACCCAAAATTGAATGCATGGGTCTCCGCAATCCCTTGCTCATTACCATCTGAAATGCATTTCTTGCTTGACTTGCCAACAGTGCATCCTGCTTTGCCTGCTGCAAGGCCCTATTTTGCTCTACCAATTTCTCTCTCATGTGCTGAGATTCTTCAAGAACTGCAGCATGGGAAAGAGCGACCGCAACCTGATCAGCAACCACCTCTACTATCTCAAGTTCTTGGTTGCTCCAAGATCTACCACTTCCAGCAGGGAGAACTAAAACAAGGATTGCATAACAAGCTGGAACCATCTCAGGAGTTCCACCCTTGAAATTAGAAACTCTCAGCATAGGCATCCTAATTGCTGCAACAGCCCCTGGTTCACCATTTCCCCAACTACTTGCAACAGCAAGTGCTGCGTTGGGATTGAGAATCTTTACTCCATCATTTGATTTAATCTCTCTTACATCTGGATCAGTGATTGGGACAGTTGAGTCATACATATCTGAAGGATTTCTTCCTTTCAGCTCATGAGTCAGGTTCATTTCTGTTTTATTCTCATTAGGCATCCAAATAACACAATTCTGCAAATCCAGTGTCTTAGATAGCTCAACCAGAGTTGTATCCAAGATGGTATGCCGATCAAGTGATTTCCGAATCTCTTGGGTGAGCATCCGGACATGCACTCCTGCTTCTGTCTTCTTCTTTATCATTCCAACTCTCATACCAAGATCCCAAGTCTTTTTTCTCAGCAAAAGTTCTCTAACTTTGGTCTTTAGTAGCAAAGGGATAAGTGTAATCAGAGTTATAGCAGTAGCAAATGAGACCAGAGCTGTAAGGATTTTGAAAATGGTGAGGGCAAGCATAAGTTGAAATGGATGTGGCCCATAAGTCCATCCATTAAGCAAATGAGTCATCCCACATAAAACAATGAACGCAATGAACTGTAGGAGCACCCATTTAAATGGGAAATTGGAGCAACTAACAAAGTAGAGAAGCTCAATTGGAATTGAGAAATAGGCTACAGCAATCAAGAAATCGCTCACTTTTTGACACTCCAAAATGCTGTCAATGCTCCAAAATCCCACCTCTTCACAATAACAACGAGAAAACCCATTATCAGCAGCCGCTGAGGAAATAAGGAATGATATAATCAGCATCCCAGATGCTAACCTCTTCACCATTGCTTTCTATGAACTTATTATTCAATCCATCTAATAAACAGAATTCAATCTTCGTCCCATGCTTGAGTAGCTTAATATATAAATACATAACCAATCAATCCATTCATTAACACAGCATACAAGACAACCTTCTAACAGCCGTTTCCTGTTCAAGGAATTTCTCAATTATATGAAAATCAATTTAAAATCTATTGAAACCACTTGATGATATCTATGGTATATATGAAAGAAGCAATAATAACATTTATCGAGGAAAAAAATAAAGAAACAACTTTTTTCAACGAATTTAAAATACAGCTAACATGCATTGGCTTCAGACTGAAATTTAAAATACCTACCAATCTAAAACTCTAATTTTTCCTTTTTCTTTTTGGGGAGGGTCGGGAAAGGGGAGTGATGGGGTTTAACAGTAAGTAACTAGAAACAAGAGCAAGCACGATCTTTCCAAATTCAAACTGCAACCATCTCCAAGAGCATTAGTCCATCTAAAATTCTCAAGTATATGAATCTATAATGTAAAAGACTAATGACACATCATCTCTACGACCGAAGAATAAAAAAACATAAATAGTACATTAAACAACTTCTCAACAAAGATCAAAAGAGGCKACCGCAACAGGCATATAAACTATTATAGGATGGAAAAGAAATGTTAACAAAGTTTTGAGTTTTTCTCTTATTGATTAAAAATGTAAACCCCAATAATAAGAAACCACAGGAAAACAAATAAGGCCCACATACACGTATCTTTCAAGAAAGAGAAAAAAAAGGTAGAAACGCAGCGAAGTTTCAATTTTAATACTTCAAGAATGCCAAAATCTATTAGCCAAAAACTAAGAAACAGATACCAGAGGATACACCCATGGCTTCAAGAAAATCAGAAAAGGAGCATGAAGAAAAGTAGACACGAAAGAAGGAAATGAACGGAACTTTGATTTTCACCTGAGCATACGACATCCTCTTTTCAGATTAACACTCACAACGCACAAATCCAAGCCTCAGATCTTCCCTTCCAATCACATGCAGCCACAGATATGAACAGTCTGAAATTCAAGAAGCTCCATTGTTTCACCATTTCTCCTCCTTAGCCCAAAACACCAGCAACATCAACATTTAACATCCCACATTGATATCATCAACAAATAATAGYAATAAATAATTTCCAGCACCGCTTTTAAGTAGAGAGACAAACCCCAATGAACCCAGAAAATTTTCCAAAACAACCCAAGTAATGATAATCAAAATCCAGACCCAGTCTATTCCGATATGATTCTTTTATAAGAGTTCAAAACAGCCACATAGGGGCGCGCTGGTTCATTGCAGGTGGCGCAGTGGCCAAAACCAGATTTTCATTCCCCTTCAACTACACCCATCACAAGCCCTTCATGCATAGCCAAAAACCAAACCCCTCTTTACCCTCTGTTATCTGTATATATATACACACAGACATGATTAGAAACAAAATTCTTTGCTTAGCTTTTTCTTCTCATTTTCTTGGGTGTTTGTGTGCTCGAATTTCAAAACAGAAGTTTCTTAGAGGAAGAGGGGCAGTTTTAGAGAGTCTAATATGCCAACATTTGCCTCTACTCTATGTATATATGGAGAGAGAAACCGAGAAAGAGTGTGAGAGAGAGAGAGATGGTTTTTTACGCCGCTGTTTGCAAGGAGGAAATCTAGTGAGATGGGATTTTTGGAGGTGGGGTTTGAGAGTAGGAGTGCAGCGAGGAGGTGCATCCTGGGGGAGGATGGGGGKGGGGGGGGATGGGACCCAGAAGCAGTACATGAAGAGAACCTGGACGCACTTTTGCTTCATAACGTCTTCTTCAAACTCCCAATAAAGTAGTAGAGAGTCCAATTCCTCAAGTATTTTCTTCTATGTACTAATTTTTAAATATATAATACTATATTGTGCCCACTTTTTTATTCTTTTTACAAGTGTACCCATTCAACCKACCTCTTCCAGCAATATTGTGGAGACACCCTCCAACTTATGTAAAATTTACACAAATTTTCCATTGAAATTATTACTAGTTACTAATTATGTGACCTATATAATTACATTTTGAGTTATTATAGTTAATGGAGGGGTTAAATTTATACCTCTATAGTATAAATTTTCCCCGATGAAAGAATTATTTACTATTTGYATGTAAGAAGCGGATAGAGTTAGCATATGCAATAACTTCTCAACTTACCATGCTCAATGTAATAAAGTTGTTTAGTTTACATTTTTACTACGTCAATTAGAGCATTAAGGGTATATATCTTAAGTTAGAAGATAGAGCAGAAGAGGTATTGAAGGGGTTTAAAGATATATAAAACGATACTTTAATTTGTATTAAAGGGCATGTAACAGAAAGTAAATTAGAAAARTATGCTAAAATATCTTCAATCATATATGTGTATATTGACTTCAATGATATATGCAATTACAATATAATTTTCCATGTATATGATAATATAAAATTTCCCTAGTGAAAAAAGTGGTATGATGCTTATATGTACTAACTATTCACTCTAGTGATGAATGCAATTACATCAATACTTACCATATATATAATAAAAAAATTTCTAAGTGAAAAAGTTGTAACTTATCATTTATATAATGGTACAAAGTTGTTTTGCATCTCTACATAGGTATTAACTTATAATGGTGTATGCAATTATATCATGATTTACCATGTATATAGTAGATACAAATTCCTCTAGTAAATATGTTGTATATAATTTTTATACATATATTGACTATATTTTTATGTATTATTAGATGTATGTATGGGCTACAATGATGTATGTAATTACGTTATAATTTCTCATGTATATGATAATACAAAATTTCCCTAGTAAAAAAAGTTGCATGATTCTTGTACGTATTGACTATTCAGTATAGTGACGAATACAGTTACATCAATACTTACCATGTATATAGTAGAAATTTCTAAGTGAAAAAGTTATAACTTCATCATGCACATAATGGCCAAATTTTCTATATTAAAAAGTGTTCTCTACATAAGTACTAACTTATAATGGTGTAAGCAATTATATCATGATTTAGCATGTATTTAGTAATACAAATTCCTCTAGGACAAATGCTATATATATATATATATATAGTCATAAAAAGAATTAGAATATGTTCATTTGTTTTGGAAATTGTTTAATAGAGCTTCATGTCTGTATAGAAGTATTTTGGATAACGTCTAATGTTTATAAAAAAAACAATGAAACAAATTTCATTTTTAAACTATATATTTATTTAGTAGAAATTTATGTTTTTTAAAGATATAATGTGTGTACTAGCTATTACCTAGAATACTAATGAAATAAATTTCATTCTT
Source organism: Rhazya stricta (assembly GCA_001752375.1). Lineage (NCBI taxonomy): Eukaryota > Viridiplantae > Streptophyta > Magnoliopsida > Gentianales > Apocynaceae > Rhazya > Rhazya stricta. Next base: position 2,834,372 of record MEJB01000029.1, on the reverse strand, counting down.
TAGGAGATGTTTGATAGAGATCACATGTTTTTTAAAAGTATTTGAATAGTAACATGTGTAATAATCATGCAAGGGACTGAAGTAAATTTCATGCTTGAAAAATRTTTAATATAGTTTCACTAATTCAAATTSTAAAATCTTTTGTTCTTTCATTTATTGGAGAATTAGAATGCTTTTATCTACAAAATTTATCACCATTTCTATTTCTAAATCAGTTGGATTTTATAGCGGTTGCATTCCTTAAAGAAATAATTTTGTTGTGTTTATTTTTACGGTCTATAATAGCACTTGTAATTACATCACAGCTTCCCATGCATTTCCCATGCACGAAGGTATAATCTTCGTAGAAGAATAATGAAATAATTCATATATTCTGAATATGTCTGATAATTTTTTATGTTTAATCTAAAGTAATTCATATTGCAAGATCATTTTATAGAAGTTCCTTGTCTCTTAAATGTAGGATCACTTATGTTTCTATRTTAGTTGAAAAATGCATAATGGTCTATTGTTGGCATACTTTGTTATTATCTTTAAAGACATTGTAAAAGAAAAGACATGAATGCAAACTGAACACTATATTTTTGCAACATGAATGTCTATTGCAACAGAATAAAARAGAGAAAGTCAAGAAGCTTTGAATATATCAAGAAAATTGAACTCCGYTGACGAAACAAAAAATTTGAGTAAAGTATCAGGCGTTTAAGATAATCACTAACAACCGATTAGTTTTTTGAGAATTTAATAAAAAAATTATCATTAGCAAGTTTTCTATGTCTACATGTGTATGTTAGAGAGACTTGAAAATGAAATAGAGAAATTCAAGAAGCTTGGAATAAATTAACTTCATTCTTATAGAATAATGGTTGAATTTTCTGATATGCATTGTCGTATTATTTGTTGCAGTTTGTGTACTTATAATAATATTGCATATCATATTACATGGATGTTCAATTGTTATAATACAAATAGATTTAATTTTTTTAATACATGGAACATATGTATACCAATATTAATTGTTTTGCTTACCCCTAAAGTAACTAAGATTGAGACTAAACCCTAAGATTAGGAGAAAAAATTAGGTGACATGATATGTAATAAAGTAAAAATTAAATATTGTCTTTTCTAGTTTTAAAATTGGAATGAAATATTTATGGTGGCAAAATATATATTCATAAAGTAAGGAATTAATATCAGTCTCTACAAAATAAAAGTTTACAYTGATGAAGTGTTTTGAAGAGAAAACTTCGAGAAGTTTGAATAAATTAAGAAAATACAATTTTCTCRACAAAAAAGATATACTGAGAAAAAAAATTAGGCGTCTAAGAAYTAGTAACAACCTATCAATCTTTTGAGAATTTAACMAAAAAAATAGCAYGATCAAGTTTTCTATGTCCAATATGTTTGAGAGACTTGAAAATCTAGGATATTAGATATAGAATGTGGAATTGAGTGCTTACYTATCTTTGAATATATCTCTTATCTTTATATAGGTAGCGTTTAATGCTGGGTCTCYAGATGAGCAGCTTGACTCATATTTTTTTCTCAATGTGGTAATTCCATTTTCTTGATTTAYTGAAAACTTCTTGAATTTCTCTGTTTTATTTTCATGTCTCTCTAGCATACATGTGCATACATAGAAAACTCAATCATGCTAATTTTTTGTTAAATTCTCCCTTTCGCAATGTAGTTTTATTTTCTTGATTTATTCAAAGCTTCTTGAATTTCTCTCTTCAAAACACTTCATAAATGTAAAATTTTTACCTTGTAAATTTTGGTATTCCTTACTAATATGTAGAAGTTCTTTTTCTCTTAAATTTAGGATTATTTATTTCTAAGTTGGTTGAAAATGCACAGTGGTTGAGTTAATTTTTTTTCTTATTATCTTTAAGTGCATTGTAAAAAGGAAAATTAAAGAAAGAGTGTAGTTTGATATTAAAATCACTAGAATATAACGTGTTACTCTATGTAGATTGATGTAACTTTATCAATATATATTTTGCCCCACAATAATTAAAAAAAAAAAGTACTTAACTATGATTGTTGCTTTGTTCTAATTTTAAAAGTGAAAAAAAGAACAATATATGATTTTTGTTTTAATACATATAATGCCAAGTATTATATTTTTCTTTCAGTGATCTTGGGGTTTGAGTCTCAATCATTTTATTGGTATCCATATGGCAATCTTAAATGCAATATTTCAATGTATTTAACATGTTTAAAGAATTAAATCAACTGTATGATAATAAATACAAAATCAACCTAACAATATTATATTTCAAAGTGAACATGACGCGCGATATTATTATCCATGCTCATAAATCACTTTTGATCTTAACTAATACARCAAAAGTATTTGTTTACTAGAAGAAAACACTTGATCTTCGAATCTAATAACATTTATAAGATTCAACTAATAGGGGAACATAAGTATTCTACCACCAAAAGAAAAGAAAAGAAACTTCAATTTTCTTATACTACTCAAATACTTTTTAGAAAAATATAGTTTACCATGTAAAATTAAAATTATGCTTCAAAATATGAAAATTCTTGAACATATGATTTACCTTTATAAAACGGTGTTAGGTAGCATTTAATGCTAGGGCTCCAGATGAGCAAGCTCTTAAGGCTTGGCTCATCTTTTTTTTTTTTTTTTCCTCAATATCTCTCTTGTCGAGGTAGTTCTATTTCATTGATTTATTCAAAGCTTTTTGAATTTGTCTCTTTTATTTTCAAGTCCTTCTAGCATACACATGCAGACATGGAAAACTTGGTCATGCTAATTTTTTGTTAAATTCTCATAAAAGGATAGCTTGTTTTCTTGGTTCTTAGATACCTAATGTTTTTCTCAAGATTTATCTTCCATCAAGGTAGTTCTATTTTCTTGATTTATTCAAAACTTCTTCAATTTTTCTCTTTAAAACACTTCACGAATGTAAAATTTTACTCTGTGTGAATTAGTATTCCTTACTTTATGAATACAATTTTGCCATTGAATGTTCTTATGTTCCAATTTTAGAAGTATAAAATGCAATATCTGATTTTAACTTTAGTACATATCATGTCACCTAATCTTTTCTCCTAGTCTTAGGGTTGAGTCTCAATCTTATTTACGTAATAAGCAAAATAATTACTATTTGTATACATACGTCACACGTGTTAAAAGAATTAAATCAATTTGTAATATAACAATAGAAAATCCATGTAGCAATATCATATTTCGAAATTGAACATGATATGCAACATTATTGTAATTCTACATGTATTACTTCAAAAGTGATATACATGCAACAAATAAAACTACAATACWTATCAGAAAATTCAACCAATTATTCGAAAAGAGTAAAATTAGTTTATCCATATCATCACATTAGTTTTTGAAATTGTGGAGATACCTTCCAAGTAATGAAACTTATAAAAACTCTGATTTGAAATTGTTACACAACTAACTCACAACCAACATAATTATATTAAAAATTATTATACCTAATAATAATACAAATTTATCCTAGTGAATTAGCTATTTACAATTTGTATAGGTGTTGGTTAGATTGGCCTACACAATTAGGTYGCAACTTTCCATGTACATGATAATAGTATTCCCTTAATGAAAATGTTGTTTAGTATTTGCACATATGTACTAGCTTTATTGCCCTAGCAGTTATGCCACAATATTTCTTCTATATATACAAAGTTTTCTCTGAAAGGTGCTTGCAGGATGTATGTACTAACTAAGAGATGAAATAATAAAATTGTGCCCATTGAAAATGTTGTATAGAGTTTTTGTGCATGGATTGACAACATTTTACRTGCACTATTRCATAGCAATTTACAAAATAAATGACTGCAAGGTAAGGTATTGCATRTATTATTGTAACCACTACAATTGACATATAGACCTCGACAACCGTTTCACTTATTGAGAGCATGAGAATAGAGAATTAATATGTTCCTCTTTTCAAAGAGTTCTATAGTTGGTTTGTGACCCCTAGATACCAAATGCATCCTTGGATGTGATCTCATAGTCTCTACAAGTTGGAGATGATAGAGTCAATCCATGGATTTTTCCTTACTTCTCTTTGCCGCATTTTGCTCGAAGGGTTGAAGAGAAGTCCCCTTGGCTAATTCGATCCTCTTCCAACATTCTCAGATGAGGGGAATCAAGGTCGTTAAATCCAACTACCATCCATGTACGATCAAGTTTTAAATCTGATCAACTATTGGTCCTACTTCCTTTATGTTCTTGACGATTTCTTTTTATCTCTGATAGATACGTTCAGTTCATGTTTTAGTCATTCCCCCAATACTTATAAAATAAACTTTACTTTCTAAAAATGTTTTACTAAGCTTAAAGTTTTTTATAAGTATCTAAAATAGTAACACTTATAAGAAAATAAAAATAAAATTCATTTTTGAACTATGTTTAGCAAAATTTCATGTTTTCTAAAAGTATTTTAGACAACATTATGGATACTATTACCTAAAATATTATGGAAACAAATTTTATTTTCGAAGAGACATTTAAGAAATATCATGTTTTGAGAAAGTATTTCAATAGTAAAATGTGTAATAGTCCTAAAGAAAATTTAAATACATGTCATTGTTTGGAAAATATGTTTAATATAGGATTGTCATGCCATTTATTACAAGTATCTCTAATTATAGAATCTTTTATTTACTTGATTTATTGGAGAAGGTGAAGTTTCTCATCACACCAAATTTATCAATCATTTATATTTTTGCATTAGTTGGATTGTCTACTCTTGCACTTGCAATTATGTCACAACTTCCCATGCAGATAGCTATAATGGTCAAAGGGAAAGATTGAAAAAGAAAAAGTTATACTTCCTCCTTTTCATAACACTTCCTTCCTTCCATAAAAATAGACCTACTCTTAT
>MEJB01000029.1:2807917-2822256 GCA_001752375.1 Rhazya stricta | reverse complement strand
GGTTATCAATGATGACATGTAGATATCTGCTTTATTAGATTGTGAGATGTGTGAGTATCTATTTATTAGATAGAGTTGTCAAAAAAAAAAAAAAGAAAAGAAAAAAAAGGAAAGTCCAAAACGAGAGGAAAAGAGGCAAAGTGGCCAACGCAAAAATGGGCCCGAACAAATGATGAAAAGGCAGCCAAACAAATTGCCAAAAAAAAAGGGTCAAGCCTAACATTGAAGAAGAAAAAATGGCCACTATTGAAAGAATGAAGAGATCAAAATAATCTCTAAATAGTGATCTGAGCGAAAAATAACTCAAGTCATTGGACATGCGATGTTGATCCGAGATGGCTGCAAATCGATTTCCGAACTTGTCCTTCTCGAAACCCTTCTTCGAGTTGTACCTTGCATCAAGTTCCAGGCAGGACCATTTCGTATATATGAAAATTTATTAAAATTAAATTGTTTATAATCTATTTAAATAATTAAGAGTTAATTTTAAATCTGTCATTAAAATTGCATGCAATTATGTGATGATCTCGACTGATGAAATTACAACATGTGCCAGCATGACAACTGTTCAACAAATGAATCATGATGCAACTCGGCCCGTTCAAGTAACGTCACGTTGTCCTAGACGTGACTCTCAACCATCAAAAAATCATTTGCTTACCTATAATAAGAGGCCAAAAGCGATAAGAGGGAAAGAGGATCCAGAAATTCATATCGAGGACAAAAATTCATATCAGAGAGCAGCCTTAAAAGTAACGCACCTAATTTCTCTAAAATTCCCGATATCAGTTGTAACGCCCTTTGAAAAATTTCAAAGAGGTCCATATCCGAAATCAAATTGCCGAAAGCCCCTAAAAAATTTCAAAGAGAATAATCAACGAATTGAGTCTTGACTTGAGAACATTTATCTGTTTATGAACTTAATTATCAAAGTCCATATTTTTTTTATCAAATTTATGAACTTAATTATCTATTGCATATTTATCTTATTTTCTTATTATATTTTACAAATGAGAGATTCGTGTAAACAAACGGTAAAAATTCCAAACTCGATTTTGAGATCCTAAACGATTCCAAATGCCTGAAAACCTTCTTATTTAGAATTCAAGTATCTGAGCGTCGAATTTGTAAATTTACTATTTCATCCTTCTATATCAATTCTTCCTCAGTATCATATGTCATCCATTTTACATAAAAAAGTAAAGCTTTACTGACGTTGTTTGTTTCATATACAATATTTGAGCTCAACATATTGCTCATAAAGTATTAAATTCAAATATAAATCGGTGGGTTTTACCCTAGACCAACCACGTGACCGAAACAAAGCTTGTAATATCACTATTAGCAAATTTTTGATAATGACTTTTATATGGGATGATGAATATGCAATGAACTTGTAAAGTTGGATGTGATGTTTACTCTGGGAATTGAGCATCCTTTGGAACAATTCAAACATAATAGCCCTCATGAAATGAATGACAAATAATAATGTCAACTTCAACTTCACTCATCATAATTCTTGGTGTGACAAGAGAAATTATCATTAGTCTACAAGAATTTTATTTTATTTTTTTAAAAATACAAATTTAGTAGAACTGGTTTATAACTATAAATGAATTCATAATAATCTTCTAATTTTGTACAAAATTAGTGTTATTTTCGATCCAAAATAATTATATYGTATGTTAATATAGTAGTTGACTTAGTAAATTATTTTTTATTGATCAAAATGTTTTGTATTTAATAATTTCATTAGTGATGAAACTATAGGAGGAGACACATTATAAAAAATATAATGACACATAAAGTAAAATAATTTATAACTTTCAAAAGAAAATCATCCTAATTTTTTATTCTTTGCGAAAGATTTTTCCTGAAATATATAAAAAATTTAAAGATCTTTATATGTAAACTTTACTATCAAAATTTGGAAGTCCCATTTTATTTATGGCACCCAATATTATTTACTCTTCTCGTAATGAACAATAATATCCTCTACTTTGTTACCAATAAATATACTTTTTGTACTAAAAAGAATATTGCTTGTTTATATATCCAATATTTGATCGTCACTGTAATTTTTGGTATTTAGTTTTTAATTAAAAAGAAGAAATTGACACGTAATTAGATGAAAGGATTATCTGTAATATATATATATATATATGTAATGATGCAATATGGGTTGTGGTGTACGTGTATGTGCAAGGTACGTGATTAGCTATTAGCATCGCGCAATCTCACACGTCAGCATCAAGAAATTCTACCAATGACAATAGTTCAGAGCATTAAATGCAGTAAATTCTCAAGCATCAAAATTCAATTATATAATTTTTTTACTTAATCAGATTAGTTTGAATAGAATACAATTGAGTCTGCAAAGTTTGACTTTACTCGAAGGAATACTTAATTTAAACCTCCTTCAATGTAGAATCACAAGTAGATATCAAACACGATATTTATTTTAACTTAATAATTTACTTATCAATAATTCTTCATTACTGAATATATATATAAATGTCGCCTTTTTACAAATTCAAGTACCTTGCAATTTTAGCTGAATAAATATGTATACGCACATTACGAGCAGAAGATAATAATTCATTAATCTAGTTCTTGTATTAGTTCAAATTTAATTTAAGAYGATATAATTGATTAATTATCAACCAGGCCCATCGGGCTTTGGGCTTTGTTGAGTTATTGATTTCCAAAGCCATGCAGATGCTCTAACTGTTACACAGTACAGCACAGCCCAACACAACTCTTGCTGAAGTAATTTCTGGGCCGGGCCGGGCCAGATCGGGTCAGTCCCGTCCCAATTGCCAACACTAGCAGAGGGTATATTATTGAACTTCTATTTTAATTTAGATTATTACATTAAAACATAGTTTGCTTATTTGAGCCCTTACGAAATTCAACTATTTCACATTTTTCCCAATAAAAAGGAAGAAAAAAAAAGGGAAAAATGGAAGAAGTGTTGGTGCAATGAAAGGTTCATTTTCAGTGGAGAGAAAACGGTCGGTTAAGTGGTTCATTGGATACAAGACGCAACTTTGATCTAATTCTCCTTGCGAAATAGAAGTCAAAATTGCCTTTAATAATACATCTGAAAATGATACTAACCTCCCTATGTTAGTGCTTTTTCGTTAAAACGGGTGACTTTAAAGTTTTATTTCTCATATTTTGACCACAAAACTATAGCCTCAACTTCAAATGTCTTACTTGACCATTGCTGTTTTCAATATTTGCTAATTAAGGAAAATGATTGAGTCCATTGACATTATTCTTGATGTTAATTGGTCGGATTAATCCGACTTGTTTTCTTAGTTGTATTTTTTGCGGAGGACGAAACTCTCAATAGATATTTTTTCATACCTAAACGAACTCAGGAGTTTTGATTAAGGGAATCAAGTTTCTTCCGCTCAGCCCGAATTTTGTTGGTAGYGTGATTGTTGTCGTATTGACATGTTAGCTACCTTGATTTGATTTACCTTATGTCAAACTTATGAAACGAGAAARGGGGCAAGATGTGATTCATCTTGTTTGGACCTCAGAAATCAAAAGCATGAAAAATGCACTCATGGTTTGACATTCATTCCCTCTCATATGTTTTTGTACCTATGGGCTCTCATTACCATTTTACCCATTGTTTTTGACTTTTCCCCCTTTTCTTTTTTTTTTTTTCTCCCTTTCGTAGGGTTTCAATCAATCCACTTTAAGGAGAAACAACTCTGGGGTACTTATTGGAAGGTCGAAAAATTAAACGTTCTAGATTTATTTGTCARTTATTTAAATAGTCAGATTCATCTAAAATGAYTAATAAGACATATCAACATAACCTACCATTTTTCATCAATCCTATACCATATAGAATGTACTAGACCCTGTCACATGATCAGGTAACTTGAAAAGCCCCACATCCACTTTAAGGATCATCATTAGAAAATAGAGAAACAACAATCAAGATGAACCAACCATATCTCCACACATTTGAATTTGTTCTCTTTGATTCAATGATGATTCTTAGGAAGAAAAATGAGAATCAAAGGGTAGAAAGATCATCTCATGTTCTTATATTCGAGACAAACTTTCAAATTGTAGATGGTTTCTTGCTTTTGATTATTGATGATTATGTACATTAGTGGGTGGCACAAAAATCACTACAAATTGTCAATTTTGTCTCAAACTTTTGCATTAGTGTCAAACTTTGATTAGTTAAGCAATTATATATGTATGCAATGTACCACCACAATGGACTCTTCAAATTTTCACTTTCTTTCTTTCTTCATTTTTCTTTGCAAATCATTGATATGTGACTAATGGATAAGATTTGATCTTTATTTACCAATCAACTTCTAATCCCATTGGAAAAACTTATGATATGCTTCATGAGATTTGTCTCCCCAGGTCTCATCACAGGATGGCTGCGTCTTTCTCCGGGAGGGAATCAGAGATTTTCACATACAAGATGAATTATCGGAAGATATTTGTAGAATAATATTAGATATTAAAAAAAAAAAAGCAAAATTTCTCTCTCTCTCTATCTCTCTCTCTCTCTGCATTTAACCATCTTTTTCTGACCTGCAAATGTTTAGAAGAGGATGAATGAATGTGGACTAAGAGACTTGGTCCTTCTTAAGGTTGCCACAATGTATGGATGCAAAGTAAAGTAGGCATTATCAATCATGCTGTTAATTGAAAGGAGGGTTAATTCATGAACATGGACATATATCCCTTGTGTCAATTTTCAATGAACGAAATAATTGGAGGTTTTCAAAGGAACCCGAAGCAAACAAACTTCAAGATTATATTTTCTTCGCTTCATATTTTTCGTAATTCCTTCGAGGAAGAATCTCAGGTTCTCACAAACAAGTCCGAATATTTGAAATGACGATTTTCAGGATGAGAGAGAGGAAGGTTCAAGAAACGTTTAGGGCTGTACGAAAATGTTTGAGAAGTCAAGGTCKGGCCAAATACATTTGCAAGACAATGTAAAAAGTGAGAATTGGGAAAGTGTAAAGAAATTCCTGCAACCTGCATTTGCTTGTTATTCTGCGGACAAGGAACATGACTAGGAATGGGAAAGTCAAGATCATAAYGTGGAATGGAAAACTCTTTGCATCTGATTTCATTTCTTCACTAACAGTTCAGCAAAAGCAAGAGAGAATGGGTCCTGGATCGAAAAATCATCATTCTTTTGGGCAAATTTTGACCAATACTACGACCAAGAACAACAAACTTGTGGTCTCTCCTTGCTGTTTTTAGCATCGAATGATAATTTACCACCTCCACACCGACTTTGTTATATCAGAAATTGAACTCCCAACCTATTGATATCATCACGCATGTTGGGTTAGACTCTGAAATAATTATTAGTAAGCAAATAACTAAATTAAAACGGTGGTTCATATTTATTTGTAGCGCCATTTTCAAAGAATAATTACGAATCTTTTAGTATATTCCCATGCTATGCTTTTATAATATATCAATCAAATCGTGACATGTATATATTCTTTATTTTTAAGATAGAGGAGAAGAGGTGTTGAAGGGGTTGATAACTAGTGTTAGAGAGAATATGCAAGAGAGAATAGCAAAAAAGGTGTATCAAAAGATCTAAAGTCTTAAAAAACTATAGGCCATATTTTCTCTCAACTAATGAAGTAAGAGTTAAATTTTACGAATATAAGACGAATTAGTTTCAAATTAATCTGAGTATAGAAATATCGAGTTTTAGGAGAGAAGGTCAAATGTGCCCAAGCCCATGAGATATGTATATTGTTGAAGGCTTATGTGTTAGAGGCCCATTATATACTCCATCAGGAAGATGTACAGAATTTGGTTGGCTTTACAATTTTCTACGAGACAAAAATGACAGGTGAAGTGGTACTTCAGTTCCACGAAGGCATGAGCCAATTTGACAAACTTAAATGCAGCCCAGAAAAGCGTCATTAGTGCCATAGCTTTTGGGCTCTTTTGCCCCAAGATGAAGAGGAGAGATTGTACTTGCTCTCTTATATTAAGGAAGTTAATTGGTGCCAAAAGCTATCTCTAATCAATTAAGGTATCCTATTGTCACGGGTTGCTTATATTTAAGGATGGGATTCTTTAGACGTATTAAAATTTTAGTTTAGTCCAGCTGCTAGTCTACCACGAGAGATTATGGTATTCGAACAACATTTCACCTCCCAATGTACATATGAAAGGGAAGTATATGAGGTGATTTTTATAATCTGAGAAAATTTTGCTTCATTCATAAAGTAAAATGAATGGAATTTAAAACCTTTCATCTAATATATAGTATGTGTTTGTGCATGTACGTGCAAGCATGTAAAATTAAATTGAGTTCATGAGATAATGAGGAAATTAATGTCGTTTCTAGCAATGGAAGCTTCATTAAATCAAACAAAAGTTTCCATAATTCTTAAAAAAGAAAAGGGTTTCAACTACATATATTATTGTATTCATTTTCAGTAATAAGGATAACTGTTAAAACCTCTATTCCAACTCCCTCAAGTAAAAATGTTTGATTTCGTTTAACACATACAAACGTTTTCTAAAGTCTACCAATCAAAAGATTTCGAAGCATGAGGAGTAGATAAGATAAGCAATCGGTTTGACAAACCTCACTTAGTTGCTCAATTATTCTTGTGGTTGCCTCTAGTTCCATATTTGTGGGGTGAAAAGGGTGAAGTGCTCATTACATAAACTTGGACAGTCATTTTGGGCATGTTAGCTAGGGGTGCAACATCGAGTCACATATTGGTGGGACAAGAATGACGTGCTCTTTATATTTAGAGTTGGATAGTTATGTAGGTGCATTTCCTATATCAATTATATTGCCAACTATCATTTTGGGCTTGTGTCGAAAGGGGGAGTGTATATTGAGTCCCATATCAATGGGATGAAAGTTTGAAGTGTTCTCTATATAGACGTAGACATTCGTGTTGGATTTGGCCAGTGTAATGAATTGTTGGGTAGGTAGATATAGATGGATCAAGGGGAAGTGGGAGGCAGTCTCCCCGAAAATTATAATAACCTTTTCTTTGAGAAGGAAATTTTAAGCAATTCTTTATAAATTTTACCTCCGTCCCTTAAAAATTTTCAAATTTTCCTATCTGGCCTCCAAAGTTCATGTATTTGGTACCATCCTTGCCTGAGGGAGTGTATTGAGTCCCGTATCAATTAAATGAAAGGTCGAAGTGCTCTTTATATAGATTTGGACTGTCATTTTGGGGGAGCGGTGAGTATTCATATTGACTGCGAGAAATGGTGAAGTGCACTTTATATAGACTTGAATCATGTCTTTCCTTATGAGCTATCTATTGAGGTGAAGTTAGACCATCTAAACAAAAAGGTTTAGCAGCCTTGGTCTAATGTAGAATTTGATGGTTTATAAACAATAATGACAGTATTGAAGAAGCAACATTCTTGCCATTTGTGGGATGGGGGTTGCCATTCTAGAGTTGATCATATAATTAATATCATTTCTGGAGCTCTCAGAAACGGATTAAAGAAGGCAAATATAGTAATTTTGATCATCAAACGGCCTGCACATGCAAAACCATCTCRCCAGAAAGCCTAGACTTGCTACAATATGATTGCAGATACAAAGAAACGGGAATGATATCGAAGCTTCACTTACTATATTATCAAGAAAGCTGGATCCAGCACTGGAAACCACATTCCAAACAGGTATTCAAGTTGATCGTGTCCAAAAACTTGTATGGTATGCGTAGCCATTTYGCATGATTTTTCACCTTGTATGACCCAGTAAACTCTCGAATGATCAGTATATATATATATATTTTATCCAATTTAGCTGCATTCGACAATGTTTTGAGTTCATTTATCTTTGGTATCCACAATTATCATAGCTTTACCCTTAGATGAGGCAAATAGATACTTCCATGATAATCCATAAACTACAATCTTCAAGAAGCTGCCGCAGTAACGCATTAGAAATAGTATTAGATGCTTCTGGCCATGCAGTGGAATTARCAAAAACGACCTCTTAGCATATTCTTGGCAGTCACCCAAAGAACAAGAAACCACACTCTGCAAAACAAAAGAGAAGCTTGGCAAAAATCTAGAAGATTATCAAAGCCATTTAGAGATATGGGCTGCAATCTGAGATGGCAAGCTGTCATCTCGATTATGTTCTACTACCACTTGCATCCAAAATTGTTACTATTGTAAATTGCTGAGCAGGATTCTCTGTAAGTTTAGTAATTTGTCATGAGGATTGAATAGTTCGCCGTTGAAGTAGCAGTCTAAAGTCCTAAGGTACCGGATTCATAGTTAGTGATCGTGATTGGCAGATGCAGATCTAGGGGCAGGGTTAAAGGCTGGAGGTTACTTCCATTCAAACAAAACTAAATCTTCACAGTTTAGTAGAATATTTGACCATATAAATTATACCTCACTTTCCCTTACTTTTACTATACTTCTAAAATATTGGAATTGAATAGGAAGGAATGACCTACCMACCCGAAATAACTAACCCAAAATGAGTTGGATTATCATTCTATCGTYGAGTTTGGAAGGAAAGTCATAATTTAACGATATTTCATTTACATAACTACATAGTCTTAATCCAAAAAAAAATTAAACAAATTTTAAGGCATAATTCATTAATAGTAAGTTTCTTAATAAAACAATAAATTTGTATCATAGCATCAAATAAAATTAAATAACATCTACAAATAAAACTAAACAAATATCCAATATCTATATAAAGTATTGCATTAAAAGATATGGGTAGGACCGTCTTTGTACTTTTTCCCTTGATTCCAACTTCTCAAGCAAACGCATTTACTCAGGTTTTTTGAGCGGAAAAGTTTTTCCCACTTTTCCAACTTCTCTATGCTGGAACGAAACCGGATTAAATGACTTTAAAAGTGAAAGAATTAATTGGTTCGGTGTATTCATAAAACTCATTATTATTCAATTAGAGTGGTTAATTGTACAAATAGACAATATATATATTTTTTTAAAAAGTATACATTTATTTCGAAATAACGTAAACAAAAAATGTAGAATATTTAAATCTTTCTTTAGTTTGTGTCCAAGTTAAATTTTTAGTACCCGCCTAATGATTGGATCCGTAAAGTATAAGAAAAGTTAAAATTACATAAAGACTATTATGTTATGGTGAAAAAACTTTGAAAAATRAGTTTTATACGATACTATTTTCGATTTCAAACTTCTTTTTTTTTTTTAAAATCTATTTTCATCCATAAACCTTTTTTCATAGTCTCAAAATGGTTTCAGAGGTCATTTTTTCCATATTTTTGAAGGATAAAGTTATCTTTGCAGTAATTCCCTTGAAAACCAAAAGCCGAGATGGTGAAACTGAAAGGAATCAATTGTGAGAGTTTATCCCTTAAAAAGTAGGGGAAAAAAGGGCCTAACAAGACCATTTTTGGACCAAGGGAAGGGTTCATTCATGAAAATAGATCAAAAAAACTTTGAGGTGAAAATAGGATTTTGTAAGAATTTTTAGGGGACCAAAAGGCTAATTGCCCAATGAGTTAACGCTCTATTTTTTCTGACTTTTCCTCTTTGAACAATCGTTTATTTCCAACCCGGAGCAATTCTCAATGGAGATTTCTTTTCTAAGAGAAGTTTCCCACAAGACATTTTCTTCTTCATTTCCAATTGGCAAATTTCTCTTGTATCACCTGCTAGAAATGGAATAATCCGAGAGCAAAACTTGAYTTTTGGAAAGTTTTGTCTTCATTGCGATTAAAATGCATGCACATTATACAGGAAGTAAGCACTTTGGTGGTTCTTAGGTAGCTATGTTCTGCTTCGGCAAGGCATATAACCAAGGTAATCAGAGTCCTTATCAGTATACTTTTATCTTCTCAGAAACAAGCAAAAACATCATTTTCTGTGGTTATGGTACATGGCCAAATCCAAAAGTAGAAAAAACAAGAGTAGTCTTTGCTAGCTACATCAATCGCTAATGCTAAGAAAGAGAATCCTGGATTTCAATGCCTAGTTTAGTGGATCAGAACATTAAAAGCTTCCTCAAAATAAGAAACTGAAATCATATGCATTGACTTTTTTCCAAAACCATAAAACTKCCTCGCGGAACATCTCTGCCGTAAAAGGCAGAAAGCACCTTCACTTCTGGATACTCGAGCTACTCAAAAGGGCTCAGAGAAAGCAAGTTTTCTGAGTAATTTGTGAACAAATCTAAGATTGATAAAGAGGCACTGTAAGCAGATACATATGTCGATTGAAGTATCGAAGTTGTTTGCAGGATGTCCTAATTAGGYACACAAGCCAAGAAAGAAAATTTGTTAACTCAGAATATAGAGATTCCTTGCATGCGCATAGTTCCTCATTATTACAGAAAACATGTGTAGCCATAATACGTTAAATTATTCGAAGAGAAGAATGAAAAGGTGTGATAATCCCTATTCCCCGATGAAACTATGCAGGTGTGATAATCCCTATTCCCTGATGAAACTAGGCAAAGTGTTTCTTTTACAGAATCCTACAATCCCTTGTTTATCAAGAATATTTCGACTGTAGTTTACTCTCTGTGCTTCCCTCAGTAACTAAAAACGAAGAATCCCCAAATGTAATAAGTGAATCGTGCACAAGTTCATTCTAACCCCAAGAAATCCTATTTTAAATGTCAAAATTGTGCTTATGTATACGTGTTTGTGTTTCCGTAAGTGAGAGAGCATCTATTATTCTTCAACCTGCATGGAGGGCTCAYTGATTTGCAGTGAGCTTCTCAGAAGAGTGGAAAGGTTTTAAGAAGAATGGCCATCTTTCCATCAGAGGTTTTATTGAATGAAAGCCTATACATCAGAGTCAAGCAAACTTCAGAGTGATTCTCTGGAACGGCAAATTATAGACTGATGCAAGGCAAGTCTCAGTTTAACTGAGAAGAAAGTAAAAATGGAAAACAGAAATGAGAAATTTTTGAATTGTTCAGAGGAATTCGAATAAGTCGGGGGAAAAAAAATGATGAGCAATATTCAGAAACATAACCGGCATTCCAAAGAACCAGCAGGCATACGATCTTGGAAAAAGAACTGAAATTCATATCACTTACATAAGGTACTTTAAGCATGTTTGGATTCAAGTGAAAATCAATTCACTTTTTCTCTGTTTTGGCTATTTCATGCTCAACCCTTGTCATTCTTGGCACTTGAGCAAGCCGAGTCAACATGCGGATAAACAAAACAGTAAAAACATTCAAGACAGAAATGAATCTGTTGAATCAATTCGCTGTGTTTATGCTGGCTTCACCTTAGTACTATTAGCAATATGCATGGAAGCAGTAGTGGTTATGGGTGATGGCCAAGACGAAGCTCCAAATCTATGTCAGTTTCGTTCCTATTGTTCAGTCTATCTTCATCTTCTTCCAGACGAGGAAGCCCTATTCTGAGACTCAGGCTTTGATCCATTGGGTACTCATGCAGACGAAGATGGTCTGGCCTTGGAGAAGGCAAATCATATTGATGATAACCATATAGATAASTAGGGTTTGATGCTGGAAAGTAGACTTGGTAGCTCATATCTGCTCCTACAGCAGTGTTGTCCAGGTGCTGCTCACTTAAAATTGGTGCAAAATACTTCGAAGTGGTGTAGTCTTCATAGGATTTGTTTCTCAACGATGACTCTTGATGATTTTTCTGCTTGGCCTTGGCTTTGTCTTTCCTATGTATGTTCATATGTCCTCCTAAGGCCTGCGCGTTTGTGAAGCCTCGCTTGCAGAAAGTGCACTCATAGGACCGACCAATACCGGTATTGTCATCGATGACTTTCTCTGGCTGATCAATTTCTTCACTTGAAGTGTCAGAGTTGCTTTGCTTTCCTGATCCCATAGCCAAGAAAATTTCTTGCAACAGATTCTACTACAACTGTTGATGGAAATTTAGGGGTTGAAATTACAAACAGATAACAGATATCTCTGTCTTGGAAGAAGAAAAGGGTGTTGATAAGAAGAATTAGGGTTGTGAAAGAGAGATACAGGATCAAGTGGAAGACTTTAGCCTTGCGCTTGTCGCTTCACAGGTATCTGTACTGATGTTGACATATTTTTAGGGACTTTGCTCCTTGTCTTTTAGTATTTAGCCGGCTCTGAGACGTTCTTTTCTACACAAACTTATTTAATTTTACTCCTCTCACACGCATGCACATGTGACTTAGTCTTATATTTTACACACAGCTAAGCAAAGTACAATCAGAATTTATCCATTTTTTAACGTAGAAAACTACTCTACACTGCACAGAGATGATTGCATTTGAGCTTCACTCTAAGGAATGTGATAATGATACAAAGATCTTTAAAATTCATTGCTTTGCTGCCAAGTTTCCATGCAAAGTCGCTTTATTTGCTGCATATCTACCAAGTAAACGCTCTCTACACTAGGAAGGTAGCGTCATGGTCTTTTTGCCATTCATACACAAAACTAGGTTATATCTCTATGCAATTACTGCCCCCTAGTAATTAAGATATTGACAACAATTGCCGCAGAAAACCATGCGAAATATATCAATTTGAAGATCATTTTAGAAGGCTTCATAAGCAGCAAGTGCAAATGAAAACCCTTAATTCATCATGTTCTGATTTCGTGATTTGAATTCACTTTAGACGCAAAAGGTATGATCGAGATTGAAGGACAATCCCTGTGATTCATGACCAGTTCCCTTCTCTCTCGAGGGTTATCTTCTTTAAAGCCAATGCAGCAACTTTTGACTTAGTACTCAACTACTGTAACTATCTGCCATGCACTATAAACACACTCACGTCTAACTAACACTGGCTGGTTCCAACTAGAACTGTAAGCCCATTTCTTTTCCAGTCTTTTCTGAAGCACAAACAATTTCAGGAGACAACAGATGTCTCTTCTTTCTGTAGATTCTAGAGCTGGTACATTTCAAATTGAACAGACGGCCAAATTACGCGGTTTTTGCAGCTATTAGGATCTCAGTTTTTTTGACTATGTCCTACGATGAAATCACTGCTATAAGACAGAACTTTTTGCAATGTTCTTTGAGACTTTTAGCTCCAAATGAAAATTACAGAAGTGGTATGTATGAGTACTGATTCCACAACCAGTTCATGAACAGCAGGACTTAGAGGTACAAATGGAGTTGGAACTTTGACTAAACCTGTGTCGTCTGGCTGAGATCGAYMATTTAAAGGTCATCTTAATTTATATCGTCCAGAATTTACAGCCAAAAGATTGTGAAAGAAACAAATACAATAAGCTTCTTTGGTCAACATAAATTGTGATTTTGAACTAATAATTAAATTAACACACTAAATCTTGAATTCTATATTAGCTTATCTAGAATAATTTCTTTCGAGAAATAACCAAATTTAAAAACCAAAAACACATTTTAAATTTTTTTTAGACCACTCGGTATCTTCCCTGATGAGATTAATCTGGAGTCGACTTGGGTTTTGTCGATAGAATATGCTTTTACTCAAAGAAATACCTAACTAAGGGATCTTAATTCGCTTATCAATTGCCCAACCTGTTGGATCAAATCCATTCTTTATAGTATTACAATTTGTTACTCTCTTCGTCTCATAATATAAATCATTTTAGATCTGTGAACATATACCAATATTACGAAATACAATGACATCTTTTACTAAAGTWCTTAATATACTCTTCCTCTACATTCTTTAATTTCTCTGCATTTATTCAAGGTCAATTAATTATTATTTTTTCTATTTATCTCTCRCTTATCTTTATATAAACTCTCAATCATTTAAAGTCTCTAGAAAAAAATTACAAAAAGGAGTCAAACAAGTTAATTTTCATAGCATATAAATAAGGGTAAAATCAAAAAATAAATATTTTTTATCGTATAGAATAACTTATATTTTAAAAAGAGTTTTAAAATGGAGGGAGTAATTATCAAAAAGTGAACAGCCTAATTACCACCTCGCCTTCATGCATAATAGTATTATAAATTCAAATGGAAAGGGAACATATTAGGAATCTCATTTATAAAATTCAAGAAAAGAGAAGGAAAGAAGGGTACAAATTGTTTGGTACATGGTATAAGAATTTAACATAAGAGAGGTAGCAAAAAACAAAGTCCACTTTCAGGACTAGGCCTAGCAATGGGTTTTCGTTGGACCATTAATGAAAAGGGGGGTTTTGGTCCATCCAAGTTTGGACTGGGCTTCTTCTGAGTTCTGACCAGTCAGTAAACTTTTCTTCTCCTTTTCAGGCTGTTCCTAGTGTCTAGGCATTTCTTCACCTGGTAAAATAGTTTGAACACACCTTTGAGCATCTTTTAGTTTGAATAATCATATTGACCCCTTCATGCATTGCATTTCCATGTTGGTGTGTATA
>MEJB01000029.1:2796180-2807152 GCA_001752375.1 Rhazya stricta | reverse complement strand
CCCCTTAAAGTAGCTTATAATGTTTTCTGTCTCCGCTAACTCCGTCCTCATCCTTAATTTAGATCATAGATCTTGATGACAGTGCTAATGCTAATCTAAACATTCACCGAGTAAAAGATGAAAATATGAACTTGTGGATGAAAGCAATGTGTAGAGAATGGTAGAATATGACGTGAGCTTGAAAATGATTTACCAAAACTTTCTTTATCCCATAACTTCTCACTTTCATTTAGATCAGTAGTTTGAGAATTCCTTCAAATTCTAGTTGTCTCTTTCATTTTCTATTCTCCAACTAATTTCCTTATATATACTTCATTTTCCAAGAATTTCTAATTTGAACTAGTTTTGATTATTCTCCATCTCAATACTCAATATTGTTTATGTATGTCCGCGACATAATAATAAAAGAAAATACTTATATAGACTCGATTTTCGTGAATACATGTATTAAAAATTTATATTTTTCTAAAATATAACGTGAAATACATATAATTCTCTTCTAAACTATKGAGTTTGTGATGAAAGCAGTTTTAGGCATTGAAGAAAAAAAGATTATTAGTTCGATTCATATTCCCTTCTCGACCAAAAAATACTAAAAGAGAAGGATGTAAGTGATTGATACACTGGTCAATAAGTTCATCAAATGGATGCATGATTGTAAGTATTTRAATGCACGTATGAGAGAATGGAAWTGATTCTTTGACAAAGGAAGGATCTGAATCTGTTCCCAAGGGTTTTAGGCTAAGTTTTTGTCTCTGGTCTAAGGTCAAGTAACTCAGAGCCCGTATGTTATAGAAGACATGACGTTAGGACTAACTCTTCTTTGCCCTGTTCAAGTTTTTGCACTGAWGATGATGATGATGATAAATTCCATCTGACTTACTGATCAGAAGAGCATCAAGTGTATATATTATGGTTGTAAATGAAATGAGATTCTTCAATGCTCTCTCTCTTAGTCTGATCGATGCATTTTCTTCTTAGCAATCAATTCTCCTGGATCTAGCGGTTTGTCTTTCTTGAGTTAACTAGCTGGATCACTCTCTTTGACCAATTTCGTGGTGGGGGGTTTTTGACCTTGGACTAATGCTGTCATCCAAACAAGTGCTCGTGTAGTTCAAACCTCTCTAGCTAGCTGATATGGAGTAAACATCGAGGTGGATCACAGAAACATTGTATTCAATATGTAAACAATATGGTTTAGGAGGTATTTGTGAAATCACAGTCTGAGAGCTTGCTCTTTCTACACATCTTATCTGGTTAATGCACTTAGGGTCTCGCCGTTTGACTCTCTTCAWATAGCGAAATACTCACTCTCTGAACATGTTTGTTAGTATTAAAGTCGTATTAGGGTCAGTAGACCTTGGATTTATGTAGTTATCCAACATGGGGTTTTGGAGATATATGACTTTTCTGAGTCTTTATTTCACTTTATGGAGCACGGACTCATTCCGCACTTGGTTCAACATGTTACTGGAAAATAAACTTGGTCCAACTAATGATGCAATATGTCCAAGTAAAAGGTAAAACACTACATTGAGACTGACCAAGTCTGATTTCCTTGGTGATGAGTTAAACTATATAGTTTTGATGATACAACATGCAAGGACATAAGAGGTTGGGAGTGGAGGTATGTGTGTAAGTATGTAAATGTCCTGAATACTATGTTGGGAAAGAATGGGGTTCTTTCAGTTCTCTGATATGCTTTGAACTGATCAAAACATCACATTTCTGTTTAAGGAAATGTCATGATGCCCTTTGACACCCCAGACATTGTCGGGAACATGCAAACTATCAAGTTTCGGGAAAGGCATCGAATGACCCACAAAGAAATAACACCACCCCCTTAAATCATTGACATGGCCACCACCATCCATAGTATGAATGTTTTGTACTCACACATGCAGACAATAGATTTGAATGATAGAGATTGCTTTTGTGTATATATGTATCATCTTCTCTTCTGGCCTCTCTGCTCTGGAGACTGCTGGCTAGATATTCACTTCACCGTCCAGAAAATAATTACTGCAGTTCTTTCAATGACTATTGCAAATGTTCATTCATATTCCGTGTACTGCGATCCAGCAGCGTCATTTACGACAAAAAGTTTTTGTTGTATGGATTTAATTAACTTTTATATACTCGTAAGGTAGAATTATCTACCTGTTATGTTTAGCATCGACATGATATCAAAAATTCGTAAGAAGTCTAAGTATGTTTGTGTAAAATGAGGTATCTGTCAAAATAATTCCTTTCAAAGTCCCATGTATAACCAGACTGATGAAATGTCTGCAGAGGGAGGCCAACTAGTTTGGTAAATCTAAGGCTTTAACGGAAGTCAAATAGATAAATAACTAAAAGAATGAGGTACTTCATTCGAATCATTCTTTTGATCATTTTCTAATCAAAGAACCACAAATATACATTTGTTTCCAAAATCCATCCTGCCAGAATTTGCTTGCACTTATCTTTAATTTCCTTTTCCTTTTTCTTTTTTGTCAAAAGGGTTTCATTTCTTGGAAGATTTAGTAATGAAAGTGGTGCACCATTAAGAGGAACATGTACTTTAGCAATAACAAACTAAGATGCTTTCAGAAGGTCGGTTTCTTTAGATTAAAAACCTGCTAGAAATTACTCGAAAAGTCTCTTTTTCCCCATCACGATTTGTTGTTTGGTAAAAGGTTTTTTCAGTTTGACAGGAAATGATACGTGCTTTAGGGCTTGCTTTTTCGATTTTGTTCCATCTCCTCCAACAAAACTTGCAAGGAGTAACTAGAATGAAGAATTTTTTCACCTAGAATTGGTAACTCTCCAAGTGTTTAAGCCAACTAATCATATTCGTTAGCAAAACGTTAAAAGAAGAGTCATTATAATATTGTGCTGGCCAATTAAAACCAAAGCAGTGCAAGAACTCCATCAACAAGCACATGTACATATGATGAACTGTGCTGAAATTTGCAGAAATGGAGATCTTCGGGCTCTTTGCCTTACATGCAAATGATGATAAAATTGATAAGAAAAGTTGAACTGACCAGTACTGCTGATATTCCTACCTAATTCTAGAATCAAATTAAAAATGACATATTCGATTACTGACTGGAAGAGAAAATCTATCGTTCTGCCGTATTAATCATCAGCCGTCTAGCTGGGTAGCTAAAGTCTCCTTCAGCAACTCTATTCCACGTAGGTTCTCATATTCTCCTTCGGAAGTGAAAAATATGAAAGCCTTAAATACTAGGACTCGTACCAATCTATATCTAAGTAGTATATCCGAGTCTAAGTTCCAAATCCAAATCTTCTTTTGCTTCGCCAAGCAGGCCAATTTCCAGTTCCAATCGAATGATTTCTGCTTTGCTCATAGTGGTGTCTTCCGTTTCATGTTTGATAGAACCAAACTTTTCGAGCTCGAAAAGTGTTTTAGTAGCTTTGATCCTTGTGAAATCTGCGGCTAATGGAATCCTATGATTCATTTGAGAAACACAATCTTTATTACCCCAGCTTCTCATTTCAGGAACAGTTGCAGTAGTAGAGAATACAGGAGGTAGAGTAGAAATAAAAGGAGGACATTTTGTTGGCGGAGATGAAAATGGTGATGAAGTAGTTGAAAAACTAGGGTTAATGTTGAAATTCATGTTAGGGTTTGGATCCAGGTTAAGATTTGGAAGAGCATAGTGCTGACCGTCCCTTGGAGGTGACTGTCTCAGTCTTGCTCTATCTCTCCTATGAACATTCATGTGACCTCCAAGAGCTTGAGCAGATCTGAACTCTCTTTTACAGAAGCTACAAGTATAAGATCTTGGAGGCCATGAAAACACACCAGGAAAATCTTCTTCACCAAGACATTCAGCACCAACCTGACAACTCAAGTCCTTCACTTTGTTGTTCATCATTTTCATGCTTCTTCCACCGTAACTTTGATGTTTCAGGTTACTCATACTGCTTCTTCTTTCAGTCAAACCTTTACAAGATCATAAGATATCAGAAAGCCACCAGAGGTAAAAGATGAATATTCTTCAAGAGAGAGAAATGAAAGAGGGAGTGAACTAGTGGGGTGTAAATGACCAGAGCTTTGGGTTGAAGATATAAGAGTCTGAAGAGTTTTAGTGTGTGTTCTGTGTGAGAGAGAAAGAGAGAGTTAAATGGCAAGGGATGGAGGAATGAAGCAAGAGGCCATCAAATTCTCAGCCAGAAGCTGATAACACCATTGGAATTAGGGATGCATTAAAAGCAAAAGTTGCCATTGGAACATCGTCCTGCCACAGATTATACCTTTTTTCTAATTCTGGGCAATAAATCGAGTGGATGTTCTTTACTTCTCTCTTCACTGTATGCTCAATCTTTATGTCACATATCATTAAATTCCCAGTTCATCTCTGCTCGTAAACTTAGTTGCATGTTTATTGCACCAATATTTATACTATGTATCAGATTCAAACGTGTCTCTGTGGGAGAGAGAGGACGTATGTCGCATATTCTAGAGTATGCATTTTCCTATGATGTTCTGATACATTAGTTTCATTATTTAGGAAATTCACAAACATCGTAAAACTTTGACATAAATAAGGTAACTTTGGCCTAGATGGGAAACTCTGCTAGTTCTTGCTGATTCAAGAGTAATGGACAAATTCACTGTAACCTCTGAGTAAAAAGATTAACTCAAAGTTAACATCTCTAAACTCAAATTCCCATAGTTATCCAGGAGAAATTGCAAAGAAATCTTAAAAGAAATAATGGGCTTCGGATTCACATCAGTGTATGCAAGCCATGATGATTAATAAGTGGTGGCGAGTCACTTTATCTTACAAGAACAGTGACAGGCACAAGAATTTTGATTCAAGAAAAGCATTGATGAATAGATGAGCCTTACAATGCCATCGATTTTGAAGGGAAAGGATATCTCAGTGAAGCCCAGATTTCCTTTCCATTCTCCGTTGAGAAACAAGGAAAGTTATTCAGAACATCCAAACAAACAAAAGATCGTTCCTCAAATAGCTGAGATTTAGTGATTGACCGATGGCCAATGAGGTGTTGCGATCCCATGCTATATTCAGTGCTCCTGCAACAACGCTCAGCTAGCCGAAATGGCAGCCATTACCCTGATCATAATCTGTGTATATTAGAGAGAATGATAATTAAAAGCTCCACCTCCACCACAGATTGCGATCAATAGTTTCTATATTTGTGTATGGCAAAAAAGAAGTAGAATAAAAGGGAGGCTAAATTTGCTATTATTTTGATTGACAACAGCAGAGATCGATGTATACTTTTGAATCACGATTCCTTTTCTGAGTTCTTCATTTTCTTTTCACTTCTTAATGGCTTCAAAAGCTTTGCATCCGATGAAAAGGCCATTTTATCGGCTAAGTTATTGCTTTATAACATTTATATAAGGGAATTTGACATATGGGAGATAAGTCATTTAAATGAACTATGGAGTTAAAATCCAACAAAATAAAGAATGTCTCATAATTTTAAAGTACCTAATAGGGGGAAAAGAAAATATTTTAATTAACTAGGCCCACGTTTTCATGGTCATCCATAACCTGAATAACTACCGGCCTTAATGCTATTGGGCTAATCAAAATTATAGTTTCTATTTGGGCTTAATACCTGGATTGAGTATTTGGGTTTGGCCCAGATRGAATCCAGTATTCGGGTTCGAATGTTAAAAAAGAAACACAATGGTTAAGTAACAAAGTTAGAGATAGTATGAACTCATAAACAAAGATCAAAGCATGAGGCATTATGAGTGAAAGGAAATACCTATGCTCTTCATGTTTTGATAGAGACGGGAAGCTCAGTTCTAATCATTTTAATAGTTGATAAATGAATTGTTAAATTAAAACGAGCTCACGTATTTAACTATTGTTTATGACACAACATTGAAAAAACTCTAGATCAAAATTTACCAAAATAAAAATTAAATTTTAAAGTTATAAATTTAATGATAATATGGGCGATCCAACTAAAAAAGAGATGAAAATCTCTTTATGTAGTATATCGAGGCGATTAAAGCAGTGCTATGGAGGAAAACATGCAGCCTATCTACAACTAAAGAAGATTTCTGGTCATGGCAAAGATGAAGAGGAAGAGACTTCTCCATTGCTTAGCTTCAGTTATAAGATCAATGTTGCACTACGAACTTGCASGTAGCGCTGATTAAATTCCACTGAAAATGAAATATTCAATTCACGTTAACATCAGAATATGTTTCGTTGGCTCGAAGCAATGTACGCCATCCATCAATGCCCAATTTCATTTGTATTCTGCAGCTACAAATTCCACAAGCACAGCCCAAACTGATCAATTCGTTTCCTCCAATCTCTAGTGTACTATAGACAGAATATTTCATTTCTTTATATGGGAATGAGATATTCCAAAGACAAGATGATTAGAGCAAGAACAGCAGATTGAGCAGCAGAAGACTGTGGAACACGCCCGTTGTCCTTCCTGATGATCATCCCTTCAATCACAGGGTATTGCATAACAACGATAAAGAGCAAGATGAAAGCTTGTAAAAACATTTCATCATAGGCTCTGTTGCAAATAATCTTGGCTACCCCTATGAGTAAGGAAGCAGAATTTAGGATGACCAAGGTACAAATTGGAATAATGAACATTCTTGAGGCTTCAAAGTTAAACTTCCCCATTTGGTAAAGCTTAATTTGCTCTTCATCAGTTCCCTTGTTTGTTGGCAAGAAACTGGCTTCTGCTGCGCCAATTTTCTCCAAAATAGCGCTTAAACTTCCATAAAAGTAGCAGGTAATTGACTTTATCATCCATATTCTATCCTCATTTATACATGTCCAAAATGAAAGCCCACTATAGATGATCTCTTGTATATGTTTGAGATTTTCCGAAAGGAACAGGAAAACGAACACGGTGGAAAATGAATTTGATACCTGGAAGAAATGAGAGAAAATATCAGACTGCAAACTAGGAAAGCCAAGCATTGATCTTGAAGATTAATTTTRTTCTTTTGGACATACCGATGGATATAAAGGAATGTTGCGCAGCAGACAGAGCTGTGGGATGGTTGCCAAACACCAATAGGGCAAGAAATAGAAGGGAAAAAGTGCAAGATGTGCAAAACACATGGTCTGAAGAATGGACATTCTTGGTGGTCCATAGAGAAGAGGGGAGTACTTTGAGATACCGACTTCAACTAGACCTGCAGCCCAGCGGGTGTTTTGAACCAACATTTCACCAAGACTTGTGGTGCCTGTACCTAAGAATGCAGGTCTTGCTGGATCTAAATATACAGAGCTCCATCCTTCACATTGTAAGATGAAGCCGGTAAAGTAGTCTTCCACCACGGAAAAGTATCTGAAGCCTACCTGCAATTCAGGCCAGAGAAAGGGAGAAGATGGTCAACAATAGTTTTCTGCATAACATTTCAAAAGGAGGTTTTCAAGTACTTGCCCGTTTTCCCCAGACGCTGTGTTTTTCATAGTCACACGAAGCCAAGATTTCGGTCATTTGGAGCAATGAACTGGAGATTTCTTCAGTATTAAGGACATTTGGCTTGGTTTGGAAAAGGGATTTGATAAATTCATCAGATGGACCAAAAGTCTCACGAAGCTGAACAAGATCAATATCTGTCGATAAAAACCAAAATGTGTTGATTAGATAACCCCAAAATATCAAAGAAATCGATTGCTGAATCTACTATGGCTTGTACATCATGCCAACCATCTTTTTTGGAGGAAATTCCATAGAGTGCCTTTCTTTTCATGTAAAAACAGGTACCGCTAATTACTGGTCCCTTGAGTCCGTCGAACCCTCTCCACCGAACCTGAATTTAGTTCAAGTAGCAAAAGAAGTAGTTTTAAGTCGACAAAAAGCCTTAGATGTAGCTAAAGATGATGAAGTATATGTCGCTTTGGAAAAACCAATACCTCTAAAAAGAAGTTGAGCTTACTGTCATAGATATCATTCTCACTGATATTGTGGAACTTCTGTGGGAATTGAACATATGCTAGCTTAGGAGTTATGTTGTTGTCAAGGTGAAAACACATAGCCTGCCGGGCAGATGTTGGATCGTTACAGTAGAAATCACAGTCCAGCACCAGTATGTAAGGAGAATTGCTCATCGTCCCAGAAACTCTGAGCTGCAAAAGCAAGGGAGATGTAAAGGAACTTTTTAGACCTCAAAAAAGAAAACTTCATCATATCAATTTGTTTTAGACCTGAATTAGAGATTGAATCAGTGCGTTCTATCTCGAGTAGCACCTATAACTCGAGTCTACACTTTAAAATCATTTAGATTTCCTCCTCTTGGTGGTGTGGGGGGACGGGGGAGGGACTCACAAGCACGTTTAGAGCTCCAGCTTTAAAATTATGTGCTTGATGAGGCCTCTTTTCACGAGATACATAAACAAGAAGAGGCATCTCTGTTTGGTCTGCACCATCTGCAGCAGGATCCTTAATAACCTGCCAGACAATAATTAGTGAAAATGTCTACATATTCTGTTATTTTGAGATTGAAATTCATCAAAGATGATTTAATTTAAGGAAAACAATATCACCTCAATCTTTGGCGGATGATTCTTACTAGTAATGGCACCATCATTTTCTTTAAATTTCTGCACTCGATTCTTGAACAGATCGTATAGCTTCTGCATCATTGAAGACCACCAACGTGTGATTTCACGACTCATATTTCATAGAGTTCGTTATAGAATCTAACGAGAATGTGCAGAACACGAACCTGGACTTCTCCCTTCTCATTCATGAACTCGTTGCGGTTGAAGTCGCTAGGACAGCCTTCGTCCTCCGCAAAGTACKCTAGGGGACACCTAGTTTTAATCCCATATTTCCTGCAAAACGGGAGCCACGACTGTGCAAACTTCCAAGCCTCTTTCATTGCAAACAAAGTCAGAGAAGAGCCACCATCATCTGAAAGATACACGTGAAGCTTCTCAGGAGGATAGTCCAGAGCCATAGCTGAGATAACAGTATTCATCACTTCCAGACTAGGCTCTTTATTTGGATCTGCAGTGCATATTAACACATCAATGGAAGGAAGCTTATCATCCTCTGGTAGCCTTTCAGGGAAGACTGTCCGAGAAACCGGACGCCATCGATATGCTTGGTCAAGAAGCCAAAAGAAAGAGAGCATCAGCTCAGAAGCAAAGACCAAAACATGTGGCAATATGATTGACATTTTATCGGTATTGGTTAGAAAATGTAGATTGGTAGCTCTATAGTATATCAAAGCCATTAAAGCAGCTCCATGGAGGAAAATATGAAGCCTGTTTATGATCAATAGAGATTTTTGGACGTGGCAAACATGTAGAGGAAGAGAGTTCTCCATTGTTTTGGCTTCTGTTTTCAGCTCAATCAGTATATCAATCTTTATCACTCTTTATATAGTCGCATACTTGCCTTCTTCTCATTGCTTCTTTACGATCAAATCATAAAATCATTGTAAGTGTGCATAACTATTCAATTCGGAGAAAAGTAAACTTTAAAAAATATAATTTTTTTATATTATGAAGTTTACTTGTCGGCGTTGAATTGCGTATTCGCCAGCTACTCGACAACATACATATTTCGCCATCAAGGACATAATTGAATGGTAAAGAGCAAAGAATAACGATCACGTAAGACTTTCACTTTWTAAGTTCAACTCTCATTAGATCTTCAGTTTATGGATTTGACTCTCCTTAGGAACAAATTCTACATTTAACTATTAAATAATATCAGTTAATCTCCTTTAATTTCTAATTGCTCGATTACTCGTCATATAAAATTTATCTAGTATACTTTGACTATTCTATAATGCTTACGAATCTGTCATGTCACGCCATTTTAGAATAATATAGTTTTAAATTACATTATCATTTTAGATGAGTTAAATTCAAAAATAATGAAATGACGTACAAAAACGATCATGATTGAAATTTGTTAAGAAATAATGTCATTTGGAAAAGAAATTCCAAAAACTCTTGCGATATTTGTTTCTCCCCGGCCCACATTACGGGCGTAGTGAGTCATAGTGGGTCAGAGCCGTGGGAAGAAAACGTTCTTCATTGACGGCAGTAATAATCCGTTCCAGAACCGCCTTCGCCCGGCTGCAGTCATGCAGAGTATGCAGGCCAGTTTCTGGCGTACGCCCGCAGATGGAGAAGAGAGGCGATTGGAGGATCCACTCTGCCCAAACTCAGGGCCGGTGCTGAGTTTCAACTTTTTATTTTTAGCAATACAATATTACGTCTTTTAAATGATAAATCAATCCAAATTAACGKCTTCTTACTCTAGTACGCTCTATGCCGACTCATTATTCCTATAATTCTGAAGAAGGAAGATGTTCATCTTTTTATATCAAATACGATTTTTGATCTTTGTTTAGAAGAATAATTATGGGGTGCAGTGTTTTGTGAGCTAATACGATCATATTGTAATAGATATCATCAATTTTTTTTAGTAATATTTCTTAATATGTAATTTTTATCTTCGTATATTAGTATTCTTTAATATTTCATAATTGATATTTAGTAAAAAAAAATTTAGTTAGTTTTCTTCCACTAAGTTCGAGGAAATTAAGTTTTTTAATATTATTTTCTCTATATTTTGTTGGCAATATTACGTGCTAAAAATTGTGTGTTATAATGTATTGATTGTGATAGTTTTTTCAAATTAAAATATTGAAAGACTAAATATGAAATTAACTTTTTACATTTTATTATTATTTTGAAAATTTTTATTTAGTAGAAAATTTGATTTTTGTCATTATTTGTACAAATTAAAATATTGAAAGACTAAATATGAAATTAACTTTTTACATTTTATTATTATTTTGAAAACTTTTATTTAGTAGAAAATTTGATTATTGTTATTATTTGTAAATATTTTTTAATATTTTAATAGTTCAATGAAGAATCGGGAATGAAAACCAAGAATAGAAACTCGAATAAGGCCTCGAATTCTCAGAGCAGCACTGCTTCAAACCATAGAAGCGAGGATGTGCGTG
>MEJB01000029.1:2774993-2796167 GCA_001752375.1 Rhazya stricta | reverse complement strand
CCATAGAAGCGAGGATGTGCGTGTTGGCCTTTGATGTTTCCAGAGGGGTTGCCAACGTGATTGGGGCGGCCTGTTCACCTGTAACTGTTTACTGGTGTAGCATATTACATAGAAATATAATCTACATCTCTAGCTCTATAATGCTTACAAGAAGTTTTTCATATGATGGCTAACAGTAGAGGATTTAACCATATTGGCCCAGTTCTTCGCCATTTCTAGAGCCACTCTTGTAAGGGGGACCGGCGAAGCCCAGAGATACTGATTCAATAAATGACTTGGAGCTAACCTTTGGCCATTTTGTCACTTTCACCATGAATAATCGAATTTAATGCTACAACGGTTTCTTTCTCTCATTACTCAAAAAAAGGGATGTCACTTTGTCTAGCCACAAAGGTATACTTCGTCATATCCTTCTTGATCAAGACTCAACCTATAGTGGGGAGATCAAATTTGTGTGATTGTGATTTGGACGCCCACGGATACCGGCTATCTATCACTAGGTGGAAGATAAAAGGCGTTGGTACAAAGACAAACATAAAGGATAAATGGGACTCAAAGAAGATATTACATGAATAAAGATTTTATATGAATCGAGTTAATTGTTTCACGATTTATTTATTATTTCAGTATACGTCTTAACTGATTCCGTTTAATTTCTRGTCTAACTATTGTATGTAGCAATCATGCCGTGATAGGAATGTTTGCATGAATTCTCATGCCTTATGCTTTTGATCCTTTTGCCCTCCAGTGCTACTTAAAAGGGCTTCGGCTTGGCCTAAAATGTTTGCTTCCTCCGTGTCTCCTCAGGTTTTTGGCTCCCACTGTTCCTTTTTCTTGTTCTCACCGATTAGGAGCTCAAAGGCAAAAGGTCCTGAGGATCCTTTAAAACGAGTTCTGCCAATTGAGACCCGATATGCATGTCTCTTGCAGGGGATTTGACTATAGTGTGTTGTTGTGAAGTCTAATCTTGTAAGGGTATTTTAGACTTTTCTCATAACAATTGTTGACCTAGWTTTCTTTCTATTTATTTGCTTTGGCTGTGAGCCGCCAAATATAGATGTTGTGAGCGTGCATCAGTGCGACGTGTAAGCCTGTGAGAACAGTGAAAAAYAGAGAGAAACAGAGGTAGACAATAGAGAAGAGGGAGTTGGGTGTAAACACAGAATTCTTCTTTGAGATTATAGTGATTGTTTCTTGCGAGCGGCAAGTGGATRTACCTCCTACACATTGGAGGGAACCACTATAATTTCTGGTGTCCAAATTTAATTTCTTTTCTGCTTTCTGTTATACACAATCTCTGAAAATTGGAAAGCAAATACAAAACTAAAAACCAAACAAGGCCTAACATAGTGAATCTAAGACATTGTGGTACTGATATTCATTTTGGAATCAAGAAAGCACTAGATCTTTTGGTTGCACTTAATGTTGGCACGAGATTCATATATATGGTAAATTACACTTGTTTTAGAGGTATTATTGATTTTGTTTGAATTTGTGTATATACTTTTTGTCATTGAAGATTGRTTGTCATTTAAGATGTAACTTTCAATAATATTAATCACAATATTCTGAGTATTTTTAGTGTATTAAAGATGTTTAATCACATAATTACCAAATCGTACATCTAAGAGTTATTTGCATTTATTATTAACCTTATTCGCTAGGTCTATGTTATCTTTAACATCAAAATTTGATAAATTTAGTTAAAAAGTTTTGGATGTTATCATAAAGAGTTATTTTAGATCACATGCTTGGTAGTAACCCCGTCATCTTAAGCACTTGATGTATATAAAAGTTTTAATAAAAAAAGGTTATGTAGTAGCTAAAAATGATGACATATTAATGTTGTAATTAATTTATTAAAAATAATAACTCGATCACAAAAGGAGGTAATTAATTAATAAGATGGTAATGAGATGTTTAGCATGACGAATTGTTCAATGCCTACAAATATGGATGGTTTATTTTTCTATCTTAATTTGTTCGCCTTTATTGTAAAGTATCATGGCAAAATATATTTATAAAATTTAATTTTTTAATTAACATTGATTGATTTGAGATTCATAGCTCTAAAATAGTTTATCCTTAGTAATTATTCATAAAATGGTAAGTAGATGTTTAGTATGAGGAAATTAATGGAGTAAACTCTTTATAGTAAGTGAGAGGTATTTACTTCGTTGCTATTTGAAAAGTTTTAAGTGGGATGTTTAATATGTGAATCCGCACCGTACAACACACACGGAGCTGCTGAGCTAGCTTTGCAAACTCGAATGGAGTCACGCCTCTCACACCAATTTTTTTTCCTTAAAAAATTGCTTATTTTTAATTTTTATTCGAATTTAAATGAAAAAAAAGAATAAGACATGAAATAATGACATTATATGAACAATAAACTAATTTGTTCTTCGGATTTCTTTCGATTTGAATTAAAAATGAAATTTTATTTTTTACTATAAAATTAGATTTGTTTGAATAGATGTAAGGAGCCGCGGCTGGCAAATTCACAAATAATCACTTTTCAATTCTTTTTGCAAGTTTAAATTAAAAATAAATAGAAGGTAAGTAGGACATGAACTAATAAATCGTTTGAACCATATACTATCCTTCTTTCTTCAAATATAATTCAATTTCAACTAAAAATAAGATTTTCTTAAYTAAATTTTTTAAAGAGATATAAGAAAAATGTGTAACAAGACATGATTAAAAATATTATTTGCGTGAGGAGTATTTTAAAAAACATGTTTAAAATAAGATTGCATTCGAAAATTTAGGAGGTTGCGTTCAACAAACATGCTTTTTTATTTTTCTTATATAAATAAGTCAAATAAATATGAAGAATATGCAATTAATTCTAATAGAGATTTTACAAAATTTATTAATTATAGGAAAACCTAAGTTATTAATCATTGTACGAGAGAGTTCCTAGCCTTGCCAATATATACACCTGTGTTAACGCCATCAATTGAAAGGCTTTCTGTTAGTAGGAATCAATTAGCAGGAACACGTACAAAGACACAAACATAAGCAGCCAACAAGATTCATATTTGCTTTTAAATCCACCCAATTTCAACATTTTAGCTGTKAAACCATTTTCTCATCTTTTATTTATTAGAACAATTCTTGTTTAACATTTAGAGCATATCCAACGTTAGGATGTTGATATTATTAAAAGTCTGTCACGTGACAGCTAACAAATGAAATGTCAATCCACGTCATATAAATGTCTAATGGGACAAAAGTGAGGTTCTAAAGTCATCTTCAATGCATTATGTCAATCTCCTATGATTTTATCTATGTAGCAATTATTTTGTTTAAATAAAACAAAATAAAAAACAGCTTTTAACATAAAACTATCCAAATTTTAAATCAAACATTGAACAACATCTCTTTCATGGAAGCTTCAAGCACAATATTTAATGTCCCTAAATTGTTTTTGTCAAATTTGGGTTTCTTTAAATCCTCTTTCCTGCCTTATTGGAGCTCTCAAGAACCAATTTTTCTCTGCCTCTTCCAACAAAAAAGATCTTAGGAAAGCAGAAAGGTAAAAATTTATAGAAGCACACAAAAAGAAACCAATTTTCTCTGGATTACACAAGAGAACGAAGAGAAGTAGAGAGGAAACACAAAAAATTGCAAGAAACAGAAAGGTAAAAATTCACAGAAGCCCACAAAAAGATTCAATCTTTATCCATTCAATCGTTGATTCTATATTTGTATTGACGTTATTGTTATTGTATTCAACATATTGTTGTACTTCTAATCTAGAGTAAAAGTTACTCGAGTATCTATTTGAAACAGAATAGAACCCAATTTACACGAGTTGAGGGAATGTACATACAATTAGAAGCTGAGACCAACTTAGGGGTTATGCTATTAAATTGCCAATAATGTCAATTTAATAGCACCAAACAGAAGCTGAAACCGACTGTTGATTTTTTTTTTTTTTCCTGAAAATTTAATAGCATTAGCTGTAATTAATCACCAAACACATCTAAAATTGCCAATAATCACCAAAAATGCCATTAGCCCATTACAGAGAACAAAACAGAAAACCACTTCCAAAACTTTTTACTCTGAGCAGAAAATCATTCATTACCTATCTTATATAAGAACGAGTAGATGAGGTTTACTAAACCACTTTCCCGGTCAAAATGCACACTGGTTGTGGGAAGCTTCAACCTCTGTTAAAATTGCACCATTGATGAATGCCTGATCGATATAAACCTCAATTTCTKTCTCCAAGMAGAGCKCCTGAGAGAATGGATGGGGTGGGATAGATGTGGAACAAGAAAAACGAAGGGTTGCACTGAGATATATGTAGAAGCTGGGCAGCGAGAATTTGATTCTTCAGTATAGACAAGAAACATCTTTGATGCTTCAGTATGTAGAAAAAGTTCCCAAGCCGTCTCTTCACTGCCTCCATTATGCTTCCATTCACCTTTTCCCTCACAATCTCTCATCAATTGATGAGTCAGCTATTGAATAGGCTTTCTAGGATCAAACAGTGAGCTTAACAGTTTTGAGGGTTATTTTGTCCATGGCATCGTAACATTTCTCATAGTATAATGAGTTGRAGATGAAATTATTAGGATATTGTCAAACTTARTAGACTTTTGATAATATTAGCATCCTAATATTCACTATAGAATATTGTTAATTACCGACYGACATTTATCGATCGAATAGCAAYTGATTACCGATCAAATTTAAAATAAATAATTGAAGATAYCTACCAACTAATTACCAACTGTCAGAATGYGATCAGTAACATTATGGTCAATAATTGGTTCGTAATCATTTGGTAATTTGGTAGGAAAATATTTACCAGCTGATTACCAACTAATAAATTACAATCGATAATTAATTCGATTGGTAATCCATTTGTAAGTTCGTAGTTGGAAATTTTCACCATATTATCAACTAATGCCTAGCGRTCGATAATTAACTTGGTCGGTAATCRATTAGTAAATTCATGGTTGAAAAATTTCCACCAYATTACCAATTGATGACTAACTGTCRGTAATTAATGCGATTGGTAAATTAGGGGGTGAAAATTTTCTATCATATTACCAACCAAAGGCTAGTCGTCGGTACTTAAGTTGGTTGGTAATAAATTAGTAAATTCGTGGTTGAAAATTTCTCAATGTATTACTACTCGAATTATCAATCGATAATTAGTAGTCAGTAATTAACTTACTTGATAATCAGTTGATAAATTTGTGATTTAATATTTCTCACAATATTAGGAACTGATGTCTAGTAGTCAGTTATTAATTCGACTGGTACCAATTGGTAAATTCATAATTTGAAATTTTTTACTATAGTACCAGCCGATTACTAGTAATTAATTAGAGTCACTTGTACAATAATTGAGATTTAGAAGTTTGATTAGAGTTTGCTATTTATTTGGAATAATTATTTGGATAAAGCATAATTCTTTTTTTTTTTAAGATATAATTGTTATTTGCTATTAGTTTAAGAAGTTATAATATATTTTAGTATTTTGTCCACTATGATCTTAAATAAGTAACTTAAATTTTTGTATATGTTATATTTTATTTATTTATTGAATTTATATTTAACTTGTGGTTTTATTTTAAATATTATCATTTTATATTTGTAATTATCAATTTAAAATTCCATTATTATAACTAGTAGAATAAATTTCATATTTTTTAAAAAAGAAAACATATTCAATGGAGGTTTCTCAAACATAATTTTCTATTCAATTTTTTAAAATGAGTAGACAAGAATAATTAATTGTTATGTTAAAATCTTTCAAAAAAAACATCTTACTTTTTGAAAGAATATTAATAAATTAATTTTTAGGAAAGTGAGAACAAATGACCCAATTAAACAGAATAAGATTGTGCTGAGTTGGGCCAACCCAGCTAGGAGAAGATTGGACTACTGAGTTGGGCGCTGACCACGGGCCTAGCCCAGCTAAGAGAGGACCGGAGGCCATATTCAAAATAACTACTTCCTTCCCATGAGTTTCAGAAAATGCTAACACTTGATTAGACCAATGTGCATTGCACCAATGAATTACTCAACAACTTGTGCTATTAAATAATCCAAAATATATTGATCATACTTTCATTAACTTCATTAATCTAGTTATAATTTAGAACTATTTTGGGATTTGATCAATACATTAATCCATTTTTGGAATTAATACAAAGGAAATTGGATATTCATAATATTTTGATAATTCTAAAATTGGTTAGGAATGAATTGATAAAGTATATTGAAATTAAAATTTTAAATTTGTTAATTTAATATATAACGTTTTTACTCTCTTACACTTATCAAAGAAGTGTGATGTATAATCCCTTGTAATTATTAATGCTAGTTTTGCTCACATAATAGTTTGGACATTATAAATTATAAGTTTGATGATCCAATCTAATTAAATTAGAAAATATTACTYATTAGCATATATATCTGATTAAATTAGAAAATCTTACTTTTCAATAAAGARTAAAGAACTATATGCACTAAAAATTACTTATTTGCATTCAAAAAATGTAGATTTTTAAAAGATACAACATGTAATGCAAGATGTATGTACAACTTAAAGGTAAATATTTTCTTTGGAATAATAGAATGTAAAAAATTCCTAGCTAGTGCCTTATGATTAATGTGATATTATTTTTTGATTAATGCTAAATATCTCCCTCGAACTTATTATCAACCTTTATCTAAAATTTTAAAAAGAAAAATAAAGTTTAAAGGCATTTAGTAAAATGCAATAATGTTCATTATGTGGTATACGAAGACTCATATGATTATGTCGAGAGTCGATATGTTATATTAATCCACTCATATACGATATTGTAAACATACATATGCTGGCTTGAGTTCGATATTATTCACTCTAAAAATAGTTTTGATCTAGGTCAAACTTGAGTGTTCGACAACTAAAATATTTTAAAATAATTTCATTATTTGAGTGCAAGCACTTTAATGTGTTTAAAATTAAAAAAACTAAAATAAATTATRTTAATACAATAATATTTCTCAAGAATTTTCAAAATCTATGTCCTAAATTAAAAATATTAGAAAGAAAATTAAATATTAGTAATATTTTCAATTTGACGTAAACTAAATATATATTCCTAACCTTTTGGCTTCTTTAAAAAAGGAAAAAAAAAAAAAAAACCTTCCTAAGTCTGACTAAAATGACATCGTAGGGAAGGAGGCAATTTGGCTGATTTTCAACTTTCACTTCCCCCCCTCCTCTTCTCTTCCCGCTAGGCTATCTGATTTGTCAAACTTAGCTTTTGTGCTTAACTTAAAAATGCGTTTATTAATTATAGTGGCATTATTTGTGTTTTAGTCTTAAAAGCTGGAAACTAGCAGGTTTAATTTTCTAGAAAATTAGTGAATTGGATAAACTTGTAACTGAAGTTCTAATCCAAGAGCTTTTGATTGGCTTTTGTTTCCTTCTTAATCTGTAATTAGTCACAGAGCGAGAAAGCTTTGGGATCTTGAAACTAGGATGGGATATATACTGATACAGCTGCAAATCATGGCCACTGAGATTTGTTCTGTGTACACGATATATAGTGCTAACATAAACTGGTCAATTTGGCAAGTATTGAAGAAACAGGAAAATGAGGAAAAAAAATTTGTGGTGAGGGTGAGGGAATGAAGTCACTCGATCAATAGGTTCTAATGGAATGAAACAAAGAATTTTTGTTTTGGTCTTGATGTGTACTTAGAATTTTTGTTAGTTTTCTTAATTCTTCTAAGTATAACTTGAGTCCAGAGGTGGTTCCGGAAGTCATGCTGAAGATGGCTACTGTTTCTGCTTCTAACGCATGGCTTATCAATGAATAAAATGGAAAAAAAAATAATGAAGTATAAAATTTCAGAATCATAACCAGCAACTTGCATATTACACAAGATTAGGCATATTTCAATTACTAGACTTGCAGCTAGCTTTTCCTGTGTCTGACATGATTCTTCAGCTCACCTTTCTTGAGATAGTTCTAGTTTTTCATCTCGCAGAAAAGGGATTGCAATTCTGCTGCACTTCTATAACATCATAGGTGATGCTTGATTGTGTATGTGCGAACAGGTAAACGCTCGTTTTGAGGCCTCTGAGAGAGCTTTCTGCTATCGATCAATCTACAAAGGCTCTTCCTTTCTTGCTTTGATACTTCCTGATGTGCCTGCCATCAAATCTGTTAGTTAGCCAGGTTATAAGAGCAAGCTCAAAACGATATGTATAACTTAGAAGATCCAAGCTTCCAGTCCTCTTCCTCTTTCCTCTCTCAGATGACTACAGGAGACGAAAACAAAAGAAAAACAGGAAATAAAACCCGAGTCTATGTGTTTAATCACTGGGATCAATGATACAGAGGCTATTATTGGGACTGAAACTGGTCCCATCTATTGCTGTTGCCCATACAGTTTCTGAGTCTTTCCCACACTGGGAGAGAAACAAAAAGGGAGTATGCTTGTGACACCAAACATTCTTCGACGACATAGACAATGAAATGTCTTGGCCAAAGTAGAGTATTTCATTTGCACCATGCCGGAATTTTGTCGAGTTTGAGAGTAATGTGAGTTCTATATCTATTTGATTAATGCTCTGCAATGGGTTTTCCTATCCTAGTCTTAGTTGTTCCCTGAAAAACTATCCCTACTAGTCCCGCGACTTTATGTATATTCCATGGCTATTGAAACTCTAATTGTGGGTCCATATTGAAACTATCACTACTAGTCTCCCGTGAATTTAGTTGCTTATTTGTGGTGCTTTTAAAAATGGGACGTGATTGAGGCCGATCACATTCGATTTCGATAAAGTTTCTCGCTCATTTATTATATTATAGAATTATTATTTTTCAATGAAGAATTTGGAAAATTTGTTCTGTTGATGTGCAAATTTAGTAGCAAGTTTGTGCTTTGATGGTTAACTAAGATATGAAAGAATAAACTGATTCTAGTGTGAACTTAAAAAAAAAAAAWDAGMTRGTAACGGAATATTGCTTTTGGCGATAACTTATTGGCAAGTATGGTTTTTTGTCTAAAACATGCCAGCTTTTTAATGTTAAAAGTTATATCTTCTACATATCTTTTTATTTTGGTTGATTCATTGGAATGTGTTTTAATTAATTTCATGGTTATTTGTTTGTATACTTGTTAGAGTATCTAGCTTCTGCATATCTTTTTTTTGGCTGTAGCTTTTGGCTTGTAGACTTGTCTGACTTGCCAGCTTCTAATTGTAGCTTATATTTCAGCTTGCAGTGGAGGAATAACTAGAGTAGTTCCAGAYCTTTACCTACTGACTGMGCAAATTAATAAGCTGCTTGAAAACCATAATGACAGGTGGAGTTAAAAAGTTTGAGTGATTGCTATGAATAGTATACTTTTAAGTCGCAAGTCGTTGCTAATATTTTACTCTATTCTATCTCTCTTGTAATTACCATAGGCATTCTTATAGTAGAATCATCAAATCTTTTAACATTCTTATTAAACATGATTCGTAAGTTTACATTCTTTTCTAAATATATTTTGTCTGGATCTTATTTATGTTCTGCGGCAGTGCCGATACAAGGAAGAATTGGCTAAGGAGATGGAGCCCCTCTCTAGCCAAACACCTGAAGGGGATGCAGCCTTTACAAGTTAACACTTATGACATTTAGCTGCTCATACAAGAGACTAYGTTCAGGCAAAAAAATTTTAGRAAAATATTCAATCGAGCTTCAATTTTCTAATTAAAGGATTTAGGAAGGTTGAATTCCAATATCAGCTGACTTTCCAATTTTAAGTGCACGACTCCTACCAAGAATAACCTGAAAAGCTTGAACATAGAACCAAGCCACATATAATAGAGCGAAATCTGTAAAAGAGAATATATTCCTTTGCAATTTTTACTCGAAGAATGCTTTAATCACTGATCTTCAGAATCTTCCTTTGCAATAGTTTTCCACAGCAAACGAAGAAAGGAAAAAGAAATAAATCTTATCAATATCAACTTTAATGGATGATAGAAATAGCAAAGGATAACATAATTCATGGGACAAATTGTGTCATGGAAAGTGTTGGAAAGGTACYAAGTTTCTCCTCTTAARTCTTCATTTTCTGAGATTTAAAAATGTTCAACATCATTCATGTCCTCCAAATTGAATTTTATGGGGATGTCAGGATCCCTTTTGAATAAGTATTTATGAAACTAAACTTTTGGTTAAGAATACAAAATGCAATAAATAAACATTGTTCGCTACTATGTAAATTGCGATCACCTCTCAGCAGTCGTAAATTGATTGGTCACAAATCGATCCYTTTTTTATAGTGCTAAATAGTGTTTGAAAGAATTTAGAAGAATTTCTCATGTAAAGTGGATGTTTTTCAGGCATTGTGATCATAATATTCATGAAGGCATAATAAAAAACATCATCAACATATTATATCTCAAACTCCATCCTCGTATAATACTACAATATCATTTGAAATATTGCAATTATCATCACACAACAGTACTTTCAAAAATGCACTTGACCTAATTAAGAATCTCACAATAATTCAAAAATGTGAAATGAATGAAGATACAGACAACAATTCCTCTCCACTAAAATTAAGTGAACTCACTCAGTAGCTTGGGTAGTTGGTATGAGGATTGTTAAGCTAAATAGAGGTCCCTTGTTCGTCTCTACTTATAGCAAAATGTTGAAAAAAATCTGTATCAGACATTCCTTGAATTAGATTCGACTCCATGAGCAAAACCTGAACCGAATCTGAATAGTCTCACAAGTGTGAGGATATCGGGAAAAAGACTAAATGAACCTTGGCAATTACAGTACAGAGAACAAAACAAAATGAAATATTGCTATCTAGATCAAATTGGTCAAAGGTAATTGGGGCATTAAAAAGTTCGATATATCTTTCTTGACCTATCATAAATGAACAACATGAAATCAATATTTATATTTCCTAAAATAGCAGTATGCAATGTAATTTCTTATTTCATCTCCATAAAATCAAAGGACTAATGCAATTTACTGATTTACGTATTGCAGGACCATAACAAATAAAATGTTAAGGTGAAAATTCCAATATGATCAATTATTGCTTTTTCTTCCCTTTCTTTGGGACTAGTCCTTCTAGTATAGGATAACTTAGAATTAGAATATATGATGAGAGAAAGAACTGTCCAAACATCTGTGCAAAATTTCCTCTGCTAATCATCCCTGTCACTCCAGCGAAGAAGCAGATCACATTCAAAATCACCAACAATGTCAGAGGAATCATGAAAAGAGTAGCTCCCTGGAAATCAAACTTGCCCCTCTCATATTTGTCGAGTTTTTCTTGATCAACGGCTTTGTTTGTCAATCTGAAACTTGCCTTGGCTACTCCTAGGTGTTTGAACAAAACGTCTAAGCAGCCGAAAAGACATGCTGTCACTGATTTTATCATCCATATTCTTTGTTCATTCCACCATGTAAGTAWTGATCCTCCACTGGAAATAACCTCGTACAAATGCTGGCCGAGGGATGATAAGTATACGGCTGCAAACGCCGTGAACCACGGATCAGATACCTGGAAAAAGTTTCATTCATATGAGAACATGTTGAACTATGGTAATGTTTTCTTGCATTCTGATACAAACTTAGATCACTTCAAAATAGTGCAACAGCCATGCTGCCCCTTTGCCCAAATCTCCCACACCATTAAATACCAAACTATCCTTCATTTGRGGTGTGAATCTTGGAGATTCAGACATCGAATTTCAGGATGTGAATTTAGAATTTTCACAAAGGTGTATCTCGGATTCTTGATGGAGAAATATRTATTTACCTCGGGGAACAAGGAAATGCCTTTTAGGAAACAGAGCTGAGGAATGATGCCATAGAGTAAGCAAGCWACAGAAAAGAAGTGTGTAAATGTGAAGTATGCATAGCACATGCTTTGAAGAGTAGACATATTTGAAATGCCATATGTTAGAGGGCTGAATCCTGAGAATCCGACTTGAACTAAACCAGATGCCCACTTCGTAAGTTGAACCATGGCATCCCTCATGTCAA
The DNA here is from genome assembly GCA_001752375.1 of Rhazya stricta. NCBI lineage: Eukaryota > Viridiplantae > Streptophyta > Magnoliopsida > Gentianales > Apocynaceae > Rhazya > Rhazya stricta. The sequence continues at coordinate 2,784,135 of MEJB01000029.1, read as the reverse complement.
TAGTGGTGCAACCCAGAAAACATGGCCTCTTGGGGTAAAGATACACTGATTTCCATCCTTTGCAATGCAAAAGGTAACCTGTGAATGTACTCTCCAACAAGCATTCATATGAGTAGCCAACCTGTGATTATACCATGATCAGTCATTTAATTAGGCTAATACGAAAGTTGCAGCAGATGGATCGTCAACACAAAATGAGTTATACGTACATCTTTTCCCCATCTGGTGTTTTCTTCGAACCTGCAAGTTGCAAGATATTTTGCCTCTTCCACAGTTGCATTAGATATGATTCCTTCCTGACTGGTATTCTTCTTCTGATTTAAAGACATCAGTGAGTCATTGAACATTTTTGAGTAGCCAAATCGTTGCTCTTGATCAACAATCAAATCATCTGCCAATCAATAACGTGTTAAAGGAACAAGAGAAAGAAGAATAGGATGCAAGATAACCACTACTTATTCATGAAAAGAACCAACAAATTTATACTTTGAAGTGAAGGAATATACCTTTCTGATTTGGACGACAATATAAAGACATTTTGTTCAAATAATAACCTGTACCAGCACAAACCGTGCCTCTTAACCCATCCATCCCTTGATACTTGGTCTGCAAACAGATGCAATCATTTATAAGTCAAACTTCAAGAAGATTAGGATTACAAAATTTTCACGAAAAAGAATCGTATTTGGCCTAGTGACTTCACTTTGTAAGCAGATCTTGCTTGACCATCATAGATGTCATTCTTGCTGACATTATAGAAAATTTGAGGAAATTGCACATATGACAGAGAACTAGMTATATCAGAATCAAGATGGAAGCACATTGCTTGTTTGGCCGATATAGGATCATTGCAATACATGTCACAGTCCAACACAAGAATATAAGGAGCGTTGCTCATTATTCCAGAAACTCGAAGCTGCCATATAAGMCAATATTTTCTCATAGTTAGCACTTGATTTTCATGATATACCAAAGAGAGGAAGGGAGACACAGTGGATATTTTGATATATACCAAAGCATTGAGAGCACCAGCTTTAAAACGATGAGGGCTGGATGGCCTTTTCTCCCGGGACATATGAACAAGAAGAGGCAATTTATTCTCTTTATCTTGTATCTCTCCATTTCTGTTGTTGTATATCACCTGCACATACAATTAGATTTAGTTTGATATCTTCTTTACTAGAATGTGAATTGAGTCTAATCAATGATAATAAAGGCCATATTTTYACTAGTGAATTTGGCACATACCTCAACATGAGGAGGTCGATCGTGTCTGACTGAATCTTCAATCTTACTCACTTTCTCCACATTCTTCTTGAACAAATCATATAATAACTGCAAAAGTTTATTAAAAGAAAAGGATGAAAATTAGTTGGGGCATAATTATTTACCAAAAAAAGAGAAAAGATTAAAGTTTATTTTCAAAAAAAATGAAAAATGAAAAAGGTCAGCCAACTTTAATTTTTGTCTTATATATTGATAGTGGCATAATGATATTCTTCTGTTTGTTCTTTATCTCGTTGAAGAAGCGACAACTTCCTCTACAGCTAGTTTTTGTTACCATTTACACCTGAGATATGTATGTATTAACGTCATAAAATTGCTAACCTTAATCTTTTCTTCCTCTTCCTTCAAATCATCGCTCCAATCAAAATGTGCACCATCAGATGCTGATGAAAAGTATGCCTCAGGACTTCTGGTCATGATATTATATTTCCTACAAAATGGAACCCAAGACCTAGCAAATGAACAAGCTTCCTTTATAGCATATAACGTCACGGCTGCGCCACCGTCATCAGAAAGATACACAGAGAGTTTTTCCGGTGGATAGTCAAGTGCCATGGCTGACAAAACCGTATTCATCACCTCAACCACAGGCTCCTTGCTGGGATCGGCAGTGCATACGAACACATCCACTCCCGGCAGCTCCTTATCATTTGGAAGTTTGTCCGGGTTTACTGATCGAGCCACCGGTCTCCACCGGAACGCTTGAGTGAGAACCCATATGAAGGTGAAAATCAGCTCGGAAGCAGTGATTAGACCCCATGCAAGACGCTGTACATCGCCATGTACCAGGTGGGTGATTCTGTAGTAAAGCAGAGCTAGTGTGGCCGTGAAATGGAGGGACATGTGAACTCTGTTAAACGTGACACGCGCCTCCTGAACCGTGCATGTGTTCAGAGAAGCTGTAGCTTGTTGTAGAGAAGCCATAGCCATTTTCTTCTCCAGAGGCCCAAAATATATGCTTCTGTAATATGAGTTCTCCAGACGAGGCTGATATCTGATCTTTATATAGATGCCTYAACCTCCAAAACGACAAGAGTCATAATTCATTATTACATCTGTTTCAAAATAAATATAAATAATTTTGGACAAATGCGATTAATATTACTAATTTCAAAATATATAAATAGGATTAATATTAAATTTTATTGATTAAATATAAAAAGATTAATATATTCATCATTGCGGTTTAAAATTGGGCACCACTACTCAAGGTTAAAATATTGATCTTCGTAAAAAATGAAAATAAAGTGAATCAATTCTATTATTTTTTAATAAAAATATTTTTTTAGTTTAATTTATATTTCCTTTTCCTTGCATAAATTTCCAAATATGTCGTGTGTAAGTATTGTTGCGGGGAAAATATAATTTGACAACCTTAAAATCATCGATCTAGTAATATGATAAATTTAGTTAACATTTGTAAACCAGCATCTTTCAAAAGAGGCTTCTTGGAAGTCAGCACGAAATTAAAGGGTAAGCGTGGTCAATGTTTGAAGTTGCATTTCTCCTTTGGAAAAAAAACATTAATTTTTTAATAAATTATCTTCATTTCTAATTTTTTTAAAGTTTTCAAATTATCGTATAATATAATTTTTTTTAATACTTTGATCGCTCAAGTGAGTATCTCTGGTTACGTACGTATTATGTATATTACATAATTTTTGTAAGGGCCACTTTTTTCATGYATGCCCAATGGAAGAGCCTCAAAAAACTATAATAATATATTATTTGAGAAATTTATTTATCCAAATTATATTCTTGTGGAACAAAATTACGGGAATTACTTAAAACTTATATCTAGATAATTATTTTAGTTGTACGTCTTTTTCTATACACACAAAAAGTAGGAGAGATGAAGATCAAACCCTTAGCCTTGTTCTCTATTATTCAAAAGAAACTATTTTTAACTTATTCCTAAAAGTAAGTTATTTTTTGCTTAAAATAGCCTAAATAAGTACTTTTGAAAATACATSGACAAAAATACCACTTATGCTAATTATTACTCACAATAATACCAAAAAAATTATTTATGCAGAATAATTTTTTTTTTTTTAGACAGCTTCAAAACTATCAGCAAAATTGAGAAAATATATTAGTAGGAGAGGGTAAAAATATTTCTTAAAAGAAGGTATGTGAAAATAGATATTTCTAACCAAGTGGGTTAATTTAATAAACCTTATCATACTTTTACTAATCGTTTTCTAGAAGGCTGTCAATTTTTATGACCTAATCTTTGCATTACTTAGCACGTAGTAATTATTATTTTATGGAATGCAGGTGGGATTAACCAACAAATTCTCCAACATTTTTTAAACCACATAAAAGTCATCCTCTTCTAGAAAAATGAGCATTTTAAACCCTACGTARTGTTACTATGATGTAGTTTTTCAATTCATGGGCTCGCCAACATCAAGAGAAGTAGAAGAAACAAAAGAAATGGTATTAAGGATGGATATAAAAATTTAATTTTGGATTACGAGAGTGAATAATAAAGATATCGAGGAAATCAAATTTGGATGGTGAGAGTGTTACTCATTTCTTAATAGAGTTAAGGGTCCAGACATGATGTATGCTGAGAGAAGTCTTCCATAGTTGGGGTCGAGGATACCTCGGTCGCTCTAATAATAACAAAAAAAGAAAGAAACATTGAGGGGATGAGATTGTACTTTCTATAATAAAAATTTTATATAAATTAAAAGATATTAATCCTATGAAAATTTATTCATAATTTCGAAACTCTGATTCAAACATTACTTAATTGTATCATATGTCGTATATTCCTTCCGGAGAAGAGAGAAAAGAAGAAATAAAAGAAATCAAACAYGAAGAAACAAGCCATAGAATCTTGAAATATCATAGATATGATCAATACCATAGCCGATTGAGGAATCAAATGTTAAACCCTTTGTGATAATCGTGCATGTTGTTAATCTTGACTGGTGCCTTGCCCCTTCTGTTTGACTTATTTAGACAAGATTAAAGTAGAAGAATAATTACTGTAGGGTATCAATGTTTTCTTGGTTTTCTCCTCACTAATTTCTTCTATATCAAGTCAGCAAATTCTTGGATTTTTTCACTTCAACAAGGGGATTCCACAAAATGGCACTAAATCCTTTTTTTTTTTTTTTATATACTCATGTAGCATCAAGTATCCAACGTTTTTTGGATCTTGATACAAATGAAACAACGAAGTGGAAAATGGCTATTTTTATTTGATTCTTGTGTTTAGACATAGGCCATYCCAAACAAATTCTTTTCGATATTAAGTAACTCTTTTATGTTTACATCCTTTTTCCTTAATCTTTAAATTATTAATTAAATAATTGATTGTTAAATTATTAATCGAACGACTAACTCTTTTATATTTAAACCAATATAATTTTATACTATGTACTTTTTTGATTCTATCGTGCCTTCTTCGCTTTAGTTACTATAAGTGAACGTCAATATCTCATTAATCCTCTATTGATCTTCTAAAGCAATAAAGGAAGAATTCGGGGAAAAACTACAATAGAAAGGTCCTAAAACCTTAGGAAATAAAATCTACATGAAGATGGTGAAAATCAAATCGATGCCTGTTACGAAAGCCAATTTCTGAAAATCAAAATAGAACATTTCAGACTTCTGTTTCGAGCCCAAATGGGCTCCTATTCGGGTATGGATTGGGTTTAAGGTTTTCCTAACCCTATAATAGTGAGATTTTTTTGCTAGGAAGAAAAATGTCAGGCTCGATATCTTTTTAGCACGATTTTGGACAATATTGCAACTTAATCCTTACAAAGCAACTAAAAGTTTTAACTGCATATATAATTTACAAAGACTCGGTCTACCTAGTATAACGGAGTCGAAAAGTAGTAAGGTTTACAAGTCATAAATTTGAAAGAACAAATTCGGAATCTATTAGAGAAATTTGAGAAAAAATCTCGAATTTACGTATAAAAATTGATTGATTGAAAACTACAAAGTCTTTCAAATAGAAAAAACACTAATCATAATATGAAAGAATTACTCTAAACCTAATCAATAAAATAAAAAAATTACTAAAAAGTCTAAGAAACGATAAAAACTTCAAACTGATTTTGAGATCATAAATGACATTGGATGTCTGAACACCTTGGTAATCTCTCGTTCCATTTCGAAAAATRTATCATACTTAAAAATTTGACATAAAACACGCAACGTGTAACTCTTCATCACCTTCAATAGCATGTGCAATTCAATCTACATCATAGAATCTTTCCATATGGAAAAATGGCAATGAACTCTATTCTATAAGAAAATGGATGTGTTGTTCATCACTATTGTTCATCCTAGTGATAATGCAGGTCCATATATCTATCCCGTTTGTTATTTTAATATTATGAATACTCACTTTATATGTATAATATCAACTTTTAAMCTAAGTTGAGATCGCAATCATATCACAAGACTTTGCCTTCTTATAAAGCATATGAAAGAAGTGGAGGCTCTATCTTTTATGTTAAATAAACTATAATCCCACAGGCAAAATGAGGCTTTCAAACAGATTATTAATGTTCTGGATAACATCATTAATATTGCAAAATTATCTTAGGATTCTAATGGAAGTTCGACATATTAATTCTTTTTTTTACGACAAGGACATAATAATTATATTATTCAGTGATAAAGACACATGATATAATAATGAAATACAATAAGTTTCATACTTTTTACCAAAYAATGATCTGCACAATAGTACCACCATTCAATGCATGTGTTGACAATTATATGTACAAATTAATTATCTTTATAAAACGTTAATTATTTTACATTATACAACCATATAGATAATACGTGTTTTATTTAAATATAAGGATATAGTTTAACGAACTACGTACAGGGACGGTGATTTTGTCTTCAACAATACTAAGGTGAGACTTTATCCTGAGTCAAATATTACGGGATTAATTAGGTATACTGTACCTTGGATACATGCTAATTGAATCGGTTTTATGATAAGGATCTTGCCACTTCAATGTTCTGATCATTTCTCTATCAACCTTACCTCTATGACTGGTACTTCTGAGGTGCCATGGATTTCAAACCAAGCCACCCAACTTAATATATAATCCAGAAACAGAAAGGAAGGGTGACCTGAGCTTCCTAAGTCATTTTCCATTAGAACTATAGAACACTGGTCAAATTACGTAAGCATTATAATATAATATATATAGAGTACTATAGTTTGCCGACCTTTTTCTTTCAAGTTGCAATTTTTCAAGTAGATGTCGATCCGAACAGCAGATCCACTATCTTTAGAGTGTTAATGAAAGGTACAATCTCATTATATATGACCAATTTTGCATGGGAAATGAATGGTTGCTGAAGTAGACAGCGATTTTGCATTTTGGGAACTGTTTCTGTATGTTCAAAGCCCAGATCTTTTCCTTGTTCAAACTTGGATCAACTCCATTTTCTGTTTTAATCCCTCGGCCTGTCCTGCTTCCCTGCTCCCTTTCACCATCTCTTTTCTTCCTTAGAATTATTTTCCAGCTCTGAACACCTTTTTAATTTCTTGCTGCAACTCTTTACTTAAGTGAACTCCRGAATGAACTTCTTCCTCAACCCAGGAAGCATATAACTGAAAAAATAATCAATATTTTCCATCTATTCTTTTAAAGGTACCTGAGGAATGGAAGACTACCATATGTGTTACATGATACCTCTTGTAGTCATTATAAAGTATGGAAGTTGTTAAAAGTTATAACTCTGCATATAAATATGGATGGATCCGACCCTAAAGCAATTGCAACACAAACAAATCAAGATGTTTCAAAACGATATTGTAATGTTTTAGGAATTAAGTACCTAAACCTTCTACCTCGTAACTTACCAGAGAACCTCAATTGGCAATTCATATTATCTAGTTGACAACAAAAAAGGACTAATTAAAGCAACCGAAGATCATAAAATGTCAATGTAAAAGCCACCTTCCTACCATTTGTGACTATTGGAATATATTCAAATTCCCATTAAATGGAACATATGGCTATAATACCACAGTAATACAAAAGAAGCTTGGATTAAAGAGCTTACGAGCGAAGCTAGGGGCGGGTGGTAGTCCTCCTTCAATATTTTAAAAATTATAAATTTTTTATTTTAAAAATATTATTTCATTCTCTTAATAGTTTAATTATTTATTTTCATCATGTCAAAGTCAAATATCTTATTCCTTCATTAAAAGAAACATCACTTTATTCGTATAGTTCAAACTCAATTCCAATTCACTAATGATCAAATCGTAAAGATTTAGTGCATAATGCATGAAAGGATAGTCCAAGAACTATGTCGGCGGCAGTTCTTACTATCTATTTGCTCTTGTTTTGTCTCTACTACTAACCGACATAGGCTTGCCTCTGAAATTGGATGTAGAACTTCTCGTTGCATCTGAGGTCGGTTTCCATGGATTAGTAGACATGTCATATGTATTCAGAGTAATCATTGGTAAGAGTGATGAATTAGTACATATATGTAATGAAATACTTACACCTATAGCTTGTTAATGTTAAAAATCTTCCATATACATCATTATGTATAAATTCTAATGTCATATTCAGAGTAATCATCAGTAAAAGTGATGGGTTAGTTACACCTATTGCTTGTTAATGTTAAAAATCTTTTATATACATCACTATGTATAAATTCTAAGACTTTTTTTTCGTTCTAAGTCATTTCTCGCCAAAAAAGTTTCTTGTTATATTTTTAAAATTAAAAAATTTAAATAACAATATTTATAAAAAATATTGCCACTATTTATGGGGTTCCCAAAAACTGTCGTAAATAAAGGTTTATAGAAAGGATTCACCCAATCTTTTGGATTTTACAACACACTTAATCCTTTAATCAAGGCTCATCCTTCTACCCAAGAATTTTATATGTACCAACAACTTCGATTATCTCCAATATTTAACAAGAGATGGATAGAATATACCACTATTCTTGAAGTATGGATGAAATATAATTGAAGCCCAGACATTTTCCTTGATTTGATTTCTTCAGATAAATTTAGAAATCTTGGATTATGATGTTAGCTCAAAAAGTGTCAAAAGGCCTCTTGAATAATAGGTGAGAACCCCCTCATAAAAAGGAGAGAAGTCTATTGCAATGATCATAAATTTGACAATAACTCAGTGTCCAAATGCAAGTTGCGGACGTCCTAAACTTCTAATCTGCATCTAAACAGTTTTTTAAGGGAATTTGGCATCAACTTTGAACTCATCAACATCATCCTAAATCCTCGGACTGAAGATTGGACTCAGTTTCGAACTCGTCAATATCATCTTAAGTAGCTCGAAACTAAAGGGTATATATGTGTTGAAATTCTCTATTTCAAGTATCCATACTTCCTAAGTGTTTACACGAATCGCTCGTTTGTAAAATATAATAAGAAAATAAGAGGGATGCATAATAATGTATTGATCTTATAAATTTGATAGGTCAAGTGTTACAATCTCTAAAATGTTCTCGTGGCAAGAACTCAATCAATTAATTCTTCTCTTTGAAATTTTTCAAGGGCTTCGCAGCTTGATCTTAGAATTTGGAGAGAAATTTGGTGCTATTTATTATAAGCTTCTCTAAATTTGAATTTATGATCCTCAAAATGAATTTATGGACCTCGTCCTCTTATACTTTGGCCTCTATTTATAGGTAATGCGAATTGATTTAATTAGTCAAAGTCACATTTAGGAACGATGTGACGTTACTTGATTCCCAGAACTGCATCCATGATTCCACTGGTTGAACACTGTCATCTTTGGCACATGTCATCATTTCATTGGTCGAGATGATACATACTCCCTAATTTTAATGGGAGTATTTAAAATTAACTCTTGAT
>MEJB01000029.1:2755454-2772528 GCA_001752375.1 Rhazya stricta | reverse complement strand
CATTTATAAAGAGCAAACCTTGCTCAAAACATTCAAATAGACATTAAATACATAGATTCATCAAAACTCTAATTTCTAAGAAGTTAGTTCATGTTCTTGGACGAAATGAAATACAAGATGTGAAAAATTACCATATTAAAATGCATCTTGAAATAATCATAAGAGAAGGAGAAACAAAGCCTAAAAAGGTTGATGAAGTCTAATGGTGAAGGCTTCCTTGAAGTCTTCTTTTTCTTCTTCTTCTTCCAAGCTTCCCTCTTTTTGCTCTCTTTCTCTCTCTTTTTTTCTCTCTCTTGCGTTTTGCTTCAGATGCTTGAATTCCAGAATGTCTTGGTCATTTCAGCCTCCTTCCATTTTTTCCCATAAAGCTTGCCTTGGATGCTTGGCAAAAAAGTGTCATAAGCACCTTTTGCTTTTCACCTTTTTACTTCTTCACTTTTTGTTTTTTGACTTTGCTTTTCACTTTTTTGGCTCCAGAAATAATTATCTCCTTTATCCAATGACGACTTTCCTTCTTCGAATAAAATATTCCTTTCTGCTCGTAAAATTTAGTGCTTCAGCATTTTGTCACAGCATTGGATAAATCTTTACTTGTTCATCAATCGACCTTCTGTTTTGTTTATAGAATCTTCTTCCCTACAAAATAGAGTATTTTATCTTAGCAAATGCACATGAATTCTATACCATTTATGTCGGGAACTTCTGATCATATACCATTTATGTCGGGAACTTCTTGCAGTTTCTTTCTTTTGATTCCGAAAAATGTCGTCTTGTTAGTGAAGGCACTGCAATTCTGGTGATCAGAGATGTTTGCTATCTACTAATGGTAATCAAGTTTGAATCAGGGATTTTTCTCTCAATGCTTTATACTCATTATGTTGCTGAAAGTTTTGTTCTGTCCAAGGGCCACCTTGGATCGATAGGCATACTGAGGCATATCCCGACAAGCTTCAATCAATCTCTTCATTGTTTCCCTATTGGTTTTCTAAATTAATTCTGTGGATACATGTACTTTAGAAGAATATGTGAGTAATTCATACATGCTTTTTCGCTTAACAATAAGTGCACCTTACAAGTACATTCTTCTCTCTCCCTCACCAATGCCTTCAACTCCTAATCCTCTTTCTGGCATACCTCTCATTTTCCAAAAAATTGCTTTACTAGTTCTCTATGCTTAATGTGCATCTGATGACAAACAACTTTTGAGACTTGTGAATGGTCCYCCCATTGTTGAAGTAAGATTACAGCAACAAGCTTTTTTCTGCTCACGAACCAAGAAACATTGAAATTTTCCCCACCCAGGAAATCGAATTAGAGGCTTCAGATCCAGAAGCGGTATTAACAAAAGATATCCTTGATAGAGGCGTGTGATCYATATGGAATATGAAGTTAGAAGTATAATGGTTCTCTAAATGTCTTTGTCCAGAGTTTTTCTGGGGTGACTTGAAGAGGTATTATGCTTCCCAACAGTTGTTCAAAAGCTCAACCAAGTGAAAAAAGCCTATCTTTTGTTTCAGACCACTGTGGCGCACATCCCTTTTCAAGTAGCCCTTCTTTTCTTCCAAAATCAAAACCTGCAATTGCTAAAGCCAAATACACATCACAACCTTCATAATTCTRCACCCAATATGTAGCTCACGCAACTCACTACAGATCCACTTTATGCAGTGGGTTTAAAGAGTAATTAAATGCATAGTAGCCTAAGTGGTTACAACAATTACACTGATACACTTGATCTAGATAACTAGTAAGTCTTAACCAAAGCAGTCAGACACAGTTAAGTGCAATCATAGGGTTTATTGAATGAAACAATTATCTAAAATATTTCAAACAAATTTAAAAAACACTAAATTGTATTTCAAAGTTTTAGCACTAAGTTGATGTCAACATCCTCAAGATCTAACYAGTAAGTATTAACTAAAGAGCATTACATTCCATTCATATTGACCAAATGGAACTGTAAAAGTCGTTTTATATCAATCTTTTTTAGAAATCAGATTTCATGTCAAATTTAGAGAATATACAAGCAGAATTTAATCGAGATAGAAGATCTTTCTGATTTGAAATGGGATATCTAATCCATTTTAATGCAGAATTTAGGGATTTATAATTTATAACTAATCGAGGAGTGCCACTTCTATTTCAGCATTTTTATTAACATAAAATGCAGCACAACTCCAAGGGGATCTAAATTTTCTAATGAGATTTTTGGATTCAAGATCCAGGATTCCTTTCCTACAATGTTGTTCTAATTCAACATTTATCTGAATTGGTCTAACTTTGGTCATCGTTTTGGTATTAGAGCCATGAGATGGTGTATGATCTTCTTACTAAGACTATTCAGATCTTGGTAGATCTGAGTAGATCTAGTGTTATCTGGTGATTATTTTTTGCATAAAATTATTAAGAGTAAGTCGAGGAAGGCACGAGACCCACCAGGGCGGCAGCAAGTTGGTAGCCAGATTTGATCTTGATCTATCTAGAAATTCCTCGAAATTGAGAATCTCTTTAAAAGGTCTACTTCATCAAATAGTTCTGTGTCCAGATCTACTACTGAAGATCACAAGATGATGATAAATTTTGAAGAATTAATTATTGAAGATTTTAAAAAATCAATTGATAATTGAACTATTCCAAAAATTTCTAAAGATCATGTTTATAAATTTGCTTTTAATCTCTTTAAATCTGATTATATTATAAAAATCGAAGAATAAGATATTCAATTGTCAAAACCTTTTGAATCTCTTCATCTTCTTTCTTCTAAACCCCTAGGAAAACATCGATTTAGGAATTACAAATACCTTCATATAGGACTTGTCCAGATTGTTATCAAACCTCTCACAAAAGAAGGTTTAAATACCTCAATCCTAGCTGTTCTTAGGGACCTAAGATTCCTTAGTTTTGATGATTTCTTATTAAGTTCAATCGAGTCTAATCTCTATACTGGTCCGATTACTTTTGATTGTTATCCAAATTTCACTGCATCTTTAGATGATCCCAATATTCTAAAATCCTTTGTCCTTCAGATCAAGACCCATAACTATCAAATGTTAGAAGGATCTATTCTTATAGCTTTGATGTATCGGGTACATTATAAAGCCATGCAATCTGCCTTTGCAACAAAGGCTAGATGCCAGAGCAAGAAAGGTGAAACACTTCTGCTGCAGATAGATCTCTCTAGATCCAATTTAATAACTTCAAAATCCATCCAGTGGAAGGATATCCAACTTCCAGATGAATGGATCCTAGAAGGAGCAACTCCTCTTACAAATTTCGTTCAATCCCCTCCAAACACTGAGATTAGAAATATTAATCAGTTTTCAGATGGTTCTGTAAAACTGAGTTTCCATAGAAAAATTCCAAGTGAAAGATTTTCATATCATCATTCTGAAACCCAAACCATAGATCTAAGAAGGATTTCCCAGATCCTGTCGGTCATAGATCACCGTAGGAAAGCTGCTTCTTTAGCAGATCTTTCCAAGTATTCTACATCAGATATACCTATAACTTCTAGAAATTTCTTTCACAAAGCTGATTATTCTTCTGAAATTCCTAAATCGATATACTCKAAGTCCCCTTCTGATAGTGAACCTACTAGTCCTTCATTTTCTACAATAACTGAAAATGCCCAACATAAATTAAATGTAATTTCAAAATATTTTCAATTAGATAAAACTATGTTACATAATGATTTTTATTCAAAAGAAAATACTGAAAAAAGAAATTGGTTCTTACAAAAATTCCTTTATGAAAGAAAACAAATTAAAAAAATATTATAATTTTGTAATTTCAAATAAATTACACATCTTATTTTTTGATTGGTTTGAAATTTATTATATTATTTCAAATAAACTTAAATATCCTTTTTCATCCATTTAGCCAATTACAACCCCATCTAAGAAAATTTCAGAGTGGCAATCACTTTCTGCCTCTCATAAAATCTAAGCAAATCATTCTCCTCTTTATGGAATAAAAATAGATCATCTAARAAAATCTGTAGAAGCTTTTCCTTRCAAAACTCAAGCAGATGATATTCTTCAAAATACCAAAAATACCATAAGTCAAAATAATTTCACAAATACCCATTTGGATACCATAGGAAAACAGCTCGATAGGATTGAAAAATCTCTACCGATACTTCCTGAAAATTCTATTATTTCTGAATCCATTTCTTCAAAAGTGGAAAAGAAATCTCTTAAAAATCCTATTTTTAACCTGACTCTAGTGTAAAAACCATTAGGGATAATAAGTTAGAATTTTCRAGAGCCATCCAGGATCAATTAAGTTAGCCATCTAGGATCAATTAAGTCGTACAGACTTATCCTCTGCATCCAGTAAAATCATTCCAGATTCTACTTCTTAATCTTAGAAGAAAATTCTTCTTCTTCTTCACACAGTGATCAAGCATTGAAGCAATTCTAACCTAAATCCACATCGATTCCTAGCATCAATCCCATGACTTGGCAGTCATCTATCATTCCTATTCCAAATTCTCCAATTGCTCTAGATATTACTGTAGCAAAACCCATTTCCCAATACTGTTTTAATGTCTCATCTGTCTATGATTGGAACATAGACAATTTATCTGATTATCAAATCATTAGCTTCCTCCAGGAAATGACCATGGCGGCAAATGCATATAAAACCCAGATAGGAACCTAGGATTGAGCTATAGCTGAGCTCCTTATCGCAGATTTCTCTGACCAATTAAAAGGTTGGTAGGATTACTATCTCACTTCTGGACAGCGGCAAGATATCCTTAATGCTTTTAAGACCGACGAAGCTGGTAACTTCGTTGTGGAAACTAATGGCCAACCTATTTCAGATGCCGTATCAACTCTCATCCTTTCTGTCTCCTTCCATTTCATTGGAGATCCTTCAGATCTAAAAGATAAAAGTTCTGAAATATTATCAAATCTTAGATGTAGAAAACTTAGTGAATTCCAGTATAGAAAAATACTTTCCTTACTAGGCTCATGCTTAGAGAAGATTCAAATCAACCCTTTTGGAAAGAGAAATTCCTTGCAGACCTACCTCGTCTCTTGGGAAAAAGAGTTAGGAATAAACTCCGTGAAAAAATAAATAGTAAAATCATTCCTTATCACCAGTTTACCATTGGGGAACTGATTAGTCAAATTAATAAAGGAGGTTTAAAATTATGTCAAGACATTAAGCATCAGTAAACTCTTAAAATAGAACTCAAACAGTCTAAAAAAGAGTTAGAAGACTTCTGTAGACAGTTTGAAAATCTTCCTGAAAAATCTACCTGCATTTGATTAAACTTGCCAGCAAAASTAGAAGAATGAATCTACGTGTTTGTTTATCCTATGGATAATATCTCTCCAACTTCTTTGGTTAAATTTCCAAGGTCTTTCTTACTACTAAACATCTTATTTCCAACATAAAARAATGGTTGCATATACTTCTTACAGCAAAGAAAAGGGTAAATCTACTCTTTCCAGTTCCCCCTATCCATTTCTATAATAAGCTGTATGCCAAAAGTTTTGCCTCTTTCGAAATTAAGATTCTCAAAACTCCAACTTAGGGATGAAGGTTTCTTTAGCTATTATAGCAGTATCTTGAATCTAACATGTCCCTCTTTTTCTTATTCCTCTYTTTCCATGTAATGAAAGAACAGTACTAATTTTATTTTCAACAAAAGCGTAAATTTCGTTAACCTCAAACTTTTTAGGATCCATATTGAAAGTTTGTCCATCTACAGTTTGAGAGGTCTTCACTCATAAAAATTTAGTGAGGTTGAGAACATCTTGCTSAGTGTCTGGTAATTGAATTGGAGTTCAAACTGAAAAAACGTGGTGCCATCGACTTTGATGAAGCTCAATTTTTTTTCTCTTTTGTGAAGTATGCACTCTATGAAAAAAAATATATATATATATTCATCTTGCAAATGTTTCTCATTCCCTTGAATTCTAATTTATTAAGTTCTGCACTTCTCGTTTCCTATCCTGACACCTTCGCATAGTCATCTGAGGCCGAAAAGAAAGGTTCCATATTTCTTCATTCAAAAAGAAAAGGATCAAATCCAGACAATGGAAATGGCACTAAACCAATTTAATGTTCAAAGAGTAACACTCTTTGTCCACTAGAAGTGGACCATACTATTGCTTATTTCTACAAGCAACTTAGTATGTGCTTTATTTTGCCTGATTTGAATTTAACAGTGAGACAAGAGGAAAGAACAAGAAAGAATATTTTGATTTGCTTAAAACAACAAAAGGTCGCTATTCTGAATCCTTTCCTTTTGACTCTCCTTCCAATATTACTGCCTGCAAGGGGGGTAAGAAAAAATCAGTTCCCTGGGAGCATTCTGCTCTTGACATCCATCCTTACCGGAACAGTTAATAAATCAAAACATCGCCACCAGACAAAGAAGCCAAAGCAACCATCATCACAAGAACCTAAGGYTGTATTTGGTTAAGGGATTGGGGGAAAAATCTCCCTGCTTTGTCGAAGAATTCATTTGTTTWTTTCTTCAACGAAGGAAAAGAAAGAATTCTTCAATGAAAAATTCATTTGTATTGATTTTTCACTGAAGAAATCTTTTCACAAAATCACACAACCAAGAAAAATACAGTAACCATTGCTTCAACAAAATTCATCTCTTTTTCTCTTATCAACAATAATCGGAAAAAGACGTGCTTTCTTGAATCATGTTGGTGAAGATCCATGTTCGCCGCATAWCAATGCTGAGAAATGCTGTCAAGATTTGATGAATCAATCTCCAGCACATTGACAAAGTCATCAAGGCACAAACTTCTGAGCAAAAGGTTGATTGCAAGTTAGGACTTCAATTGACGTTGTCCATTGGTTAGCTGTGCAAGGATATGCATTTAGAGGTCATGATGAAACCTTCGATTCAATAAATCAATGTAATTTTCTTGAATTAATTGCACTTTTGGCTTCATGATAAGGTTGATAAAAGTTACTCTGGACAATGCTCCAAAGAATGCCAAATATACTTCTAATTTGATCCAAAAGGGGATAGCTGTATATTTTTGCAAATAAAATGTGAAATAAAATTCGTGAGGATATTAAAGATTCGGAATTTTGCATCATTATCAATGAGGCACATGATGAATCAAAATTTTTAGATATGTTGATAATGAATTATTAGAGAACATTTCTTTGATCTTATAAATGTTAAAGATAAAACATCAGCGACTCCTRAGAAAGAAATTCTTTCACGGCATTTTCTTGATATTCAGAGCATCATGGCCAAGGATATGATGGTGCTAGCAAGATTAGAGGTGAATGGATGATTTTCAAGCATTGTTTGTAAATGATTGTCCGTATGCCTATTATCCTCATTGTTTTGTTTTTGTCTTGCATCTAGTGAAGGAGAATATAGATATCATGGGTATTCTCTGTAAATGCAGTAAATGTAGTAAATATAGTAAATCTAGTGAAAGCGAATGTAGTAAATATCGCAAAATATAGTAAATGCTATGCATTTGGTGTCAAGAACAAAAGCATTAATTCAACACTTGAGAGAGATGATGGTTGGAATAACTTGGTAGAAAGCATGAAGGCATCTTGTGAGAAACATAATATTGATGTTCATGATATGAATGTGATTAGACGTGCTCATCACCAACAATCAGATTTCAATATGGAGCACTATAGAGTTGATATATTTAATGTTGCAATAGATTGAAGCAGTGGATCTTCCTGCTCTTAGCTCAACTCTGGATCCTAAGAGTACACATAAATATTTAACATTGATGGTATTTGTTATCTTATAGAAAAGTATTATCCTCTTGAATTCATAGGAGAGAGAAAGTAAACTTGATACATGGATTCATGTCATGGACGRAGATGAAAAAAAATGTGCATTTTCTTGTTATAGATTGGTACATCTTGTATAGACTCTTTCAAAGTCTATATTAAGCGAGAGATTGTTGAAACTTTTTATTCAAGCTCCGTCTTGGATGATTTTATTTCCATGAAAGAACTAYGTGCACAACTTTGAGTAAATGTATTTGTTTTCATCCCTAAAATTGTTATTCTCCTATTTTAGCATTGAACTTTCTAATGCATATTGATATAGATATATATAATTCGGTCCCCAACATTAAATTTCTGGCTCCTCCACTTGCCGCCATGGCATCAACGTGATAGGTGAGCGAGAGTRCACAGAGCAAAGCTGAGGGAGCAAAGAGAGCATTGGGTTTTGAGATAGGTTCTAGTCTCTCTTTTTGGTATATTTGCACGTGGTGCGTATACTACAAATGTCGACCATGGCATCGAGAAAGAATCCTTTTCTTTTTTTCTTCCACRACTTCCAATCCAAGAGAATTTTTCGACAAAAAGCTTCTTCATTTAAGAAAAATTTCAATTTTGAAATTTTTTATTTCCCACTCCTTAGATTAAAAAATCTTTTTCTAATGAAAGATTTTCTTTCCACGAAAAGGCAATTAAAGTACACCCTAAAACAAGCACTCCAGCAACAAGTCTCCAAATGGCGTCTTCTTGATGGGACTTGATCGGTTCKGTAGCGCATAACGCATTTATCACAGTTCTTAAAAAGTTTTAGAAGTATTAATAGCTCGTATGGAAAAATTCAGAAGATCTAACTCGTTATCTATTGCGAAGCGGAGATAAAGCAAGCCAATATCCTCAGCAAATAAACATCACCATATTTATAGGCAATCTTGAAGGAGAATATACTATAAAGAACAAAAGACACATTCTTAAGAACTCATTTTGGCATGGATGGTGCGCGGTGTTCAACGAACTTCCATGAATGTTGCATAGCGTTTGACAGAGGACTCTTGACTACTAGAAGTTCCTTGAGCCTTTTAATCTTGTTCGCAAGTAGCTCCAAGTTCAAAACCGCAGCTTCTAATGTCTCCGAGTGCAAGGAATTCAAAGAATTGCCTTCGCCAGTTTTCAACTTCTTGAGTGGACAACTAGAGTCAGGCAAATCTTCATCAAAAATGTGACCCACAGACTTGTCGGGAGCACCCCCAACATGTAAAGAAGAATTGTGCTCTGCGAACAATTTTTTCACAGAACCACTATCCTCCAGCACCAAATTCAGATATTTTCCAATTTTTCCTGTCAAACTCAGGGGTTCTTTCAGCATCTCACTTGTCCCAAAGGTTTTATCTGAAGCTGCTGATGTTTCTAGAGGAACATAAGAAGAGAAGCTTGGAGCAGATGTCAATGGATGCGCAACATGACCATCACTTGTTCTCGCTAGAGAAGGAGATTGAAATCCTAACCCACCAACTGGCATTTTGATTTAAATCAAGTTCATTTTAGTGAAAGAAAACCAAATAAGAAATCATATAAAATGAAAATGCGTCCGCTTTTGCTTCAACTAAACACATAATTAGCTTTTTTCTTCAAAATAAAACATGGTAATTATCACAGATAGCATGCTTCTAATCTAATTTCTAGCCAGTAGATCCTGGTGGAAAATCAGGCACTGGTGCCCAACCAAAATAGCAATCTCAAGGCATCAAGTTTCACTGATAAAATATAATAATGACTACCCTATGGCATAACATAATATAATCCCATAAAGCAAAGGCAGAAAACAAGCCATTTTCACCAAGAGAAAAACTTCGTTTAATTTGAAACATTCAGAGTAAAAAGAATGCTCCTCATTACAAGAGCCCAAGCACAAACTTTTGCCAGGAAACATGCTCCAGATTACTAAAAGAAACCAAAGCTGTAGGTTTCAACTTTCAACTAATAAACTAACTCACGGCTCTGAATGAGAACTATGGTATCAGTTCGGCTTCATTTTTTTATTTGTTTCGCAAACTCCATCCATAGGAAATAATCCTAAGTGATATGTTTGATAACAGGTATATCCAGATCGCAGACAAGTCTGATATATTTTCAGRACATTCTGCAACTCCCCTGAAAACTATGTGGAAGTAATTCTTTTCGTCAAMCAAATTTTAATTGTTTAATTGAAAACAATTATTTATTATTTTGCACACTATTTATTATTTTAAAAACAGAAAACAAAAACAATACACCAACCAAATGGAGTAAGTAATGTATCTGCATGTATATACCAGATGGAAATCAGATTAAGTGCAAAATTCGCAGGAATATGCACACAAAGATCTTTGTAGAAACCATTCTTTTAGCAAGCTGGTTAATTAAGTTTATTGACTTCTTCCAACATAATTTAAATATACCACAAGTTGATATCCCCCAAAAAACAAAAAAGAAACATATATCAAGATACTAGGTTTAGGCATTAGCTGCATTATCCCACACCAACCAGAGATCAAGAAAACAAGTCTTTTCACTCATTACATTACAGAGAATTCTCCACAACCATGAATTATGAGTTATGCAGATATTGCACTTTCTCAAGGGACATGGAACGTCTTATTGAAGGCTGTTCATGTTAAGGAACCAATAGTCTCCCAAACCAAAAATTATTTCAGATCTACTTAAGATTGTGAACCAGTAAACTATAAAATTGCTGGACCAAGCAATAAATCAACAGCATCATCTACCAAGTATTTCATCCTCAGTCTCAACCAAACAAAAATCACAGTAACGTATCTCAGACACCAAGTTGCATTTTATCATAAGACTTCATAAAGTACTCTTTATCACAGTTTTGACACTTCTCATACCTTGATTTACCGGATGAATAAGACGAGCACATTGATGGCGGCTGCCACTAACCTGTAAAAGAGGATTAGCTAGCAAGATGAGGAATTCATGAACTAAAAAAGATAAGTTTTCAACAGGTAAAAGAAAGATAAAACGTGGGAGACTAGAGCAATCTGTGCTCATGCTACTAGGAAGAYAAATAGCAACTATTAATAGAACAACAAAAAGTTAGAGAAGATCTATTCAGCAGCAAAAACAGACCAAGAATTGGGGTCTCCAAATCAGAATCATGAAAACAAAGAAACAGAGTGGATAGATATAATTAGCAAACAGCTACAAGGTCTGGCTCTGAGTTGGATGCTCGAACAAGAGGCTATTAACCACCATCTGAACATAACAGCGATCAGTAACCACAAAATGTATCTGAATAAGTTGATTTCATCAAAGGAAAAGAAATGAATAATTCTAGCATCACTTGCATAGTGGTACACCTATACTAAAAGGCACAGAACAATCAAAATTCCTGTCGGATTGTTTAGCCTCTCAATTTCTTGACAAACCACCTAACAGTGTTAGCTTTATTCTTTATCCTGTGGTGAATGGTTCAACAACAATTCCAGACTCTTATATGCAGATCTGTCCTATTATGCAGAGATGCCAATGCTATATGGAACGGCTACCCTAATGCCAAASCAGCTTGAAGACAAAAGATCATGCTAGAAGTAATTTTTGTAATAACTTGCCCTAGGACCATTTATTGGAGGTCTAAACATACCAATTCATACAATCAAAATAAAATTTCCAGAGAAATTTCAAGAGCATGAAAAGCAGGGTCTAGCTAATTTGGGATGTTGTTATCATAGGACAGAATGGATAGAAAAATAAGTTCGGAGAGTAAAAAAGCAACCAGAGAAGTAGGCACCCTCCAACCATCCTCTGGAGACCAATCTAGGGAGGGGCGCAGATCTTGAAAAGATACTTCATAAGATGAGCCTTCACCTATAGGTGGTGGTGGAAACTCCATCTGCAACAATGAAGAATCCTCAAATTATTTAGTACCAGGGCTTTCCTCTCAAAAGAATTAAATGTTATAGAAACATCGGTAATATTCACACTTCTACTTCACAGGAAGGCAGCTAGATCATGATTTCTCTTAATCGAATCTATTATCAACTTGAAATTTTCAATAATCAACAATTACTAAAAAATGAAAATCTCCAGTAATATTTATGATCACCTGCATAGTTTCAAATCAAAAAGGCCTCAACCTGAAGATACTATTCCTTTAAAGGGAAGTAGGTATTAAGTTCAAACTTATTTCAGAATGAGTGAAATGCTTTCAATGATTTTTACCTCAGCCTTCTCGTTGCCCATAACTTGTGTAATCCTTCCTGACCAGTAACAATCATCTTTCCACCAATCCACCAGATCACCCACATTCCAAGCACCGGAGATAACAATTATCACTTCTGAAATTGAATTGACAGGAGGGATTTGACTCTCAAGGTAGATAGCTGGATATTGAGGCCGCACCATTAGTTGCCTTTTTGGACCATCCTTCTTCCGAGAGAAAGGGACTTGATACAGCTTCGTCCACCTTTCTTCTGTAGAGAYGCAACAAACACAAGTTTAACATAAAGGTATTTGAATACAGGAGAGTTTCAAGCTTTCAAGTTCTAAACAAGCAAATTTCCATATTGAATAAATGACAGCAAGAATTTCAGAAATCAAAGGTAATAGTTATCTTCCTGGTATTCTACTTTACCTATTATTATCATAGTCACTCAGATTATAATATAATACCAGGTAAGATGTGAGGACACAAGTTCCTCGACAGTTTCATTCTTCATGCACCGAGGACAAGCCAAGGAGACTYTAAATGCATGGCATACATACAGTGGAACATGCATGCCTCCCATTTAAATATCATGGAATTCCATGTTCTGGCACTGCAAGCTAACAGTGTATCACTGGGGCAATGTGCCCCAAATTGACAAACCCTCTGGCAATGCTAATGCCTCTATACTTACCATGGTAGGGTAGAGTATCCAGCATTATATTAGCCATGAGTTTCAAAACCAGCCTCTTCAAATAGAACAAATACAAAAAGACGTCTATAATAAATATGGAACTAGGGTTAGAATTGAAAAACAATTTCTCAGAAAAAGAGATGACAAGCACCAGGAAGTTTGTTAGGATCATATCATGCTTAGTTTTATTATTCTGAATGTTTAAATTTTTTAGTATTTCCCTCAGGTCTTAGTCAAGTTGACAGAATAGTCAACAAATTGAACATGAACAAATTAGTTTGGGGAAAAATGGGTAAACATATCCTGCATTGAACCGACACATTGTAATCATATTTGCAATGAATTTTAATTTCTTGTGTTATTGTATTAGTCTAAGTTCCATCCATGTGCAATTAGTTAGAATAAAAGAAAAACTTCAATATCGATAACCAAAGAATTAATGTATCCCAGTACAAATATTATTTACTTAAGACCAAAATCTGGGACATTTATTGAAGTTCATGGAAATAAGCTGAACCATGATGATAGCATAACAAGCAATCACCAATATCATCAGATCAATCAGAAGATAATTATTTATTTGTAGTAGGGCAAAGCATCAACAGTTCCAGTCTAGCTTTCCCAATTTCTTTCCTGTTTAGTTCCATGAAATACTTGAATGAGGGCTCTTGGTCTTAATTTGCTCAAGCACTAATTCAGATTTCAGCAATATCTAATACAAGTTGCACCACGTGTTGCCATAAAGTCTCCTAGTGTTTTTGCCTCCTAAAATTCTCAATTTACAAGGTTATTATCTCTCTAGGAACTGGCACAAGGGTGTGCTCTGATTTTATACTAGAAGTATCTCGGGAAAAATTACAAAGTTTAAACATTGGACAGGTWWTAATCWTATTAACGACTATCAGATAACACAAACTATGATCTCTATGATCCAAGAACAAAGTTTTCAAGAAAGATGTACAAAAAATCACATGCAGTAGCTCAAAAAGAATTTTATTGAACTTGACATCAGGAGGCAAATCAAGTTTTCAAGAAAGGCTGTCAAAGCTTTTAACCCTCTAAATGCAGCAGCATAGGTATAAAGCAGAAAACAATTTTCTCAGAACTCTCTTAGTTTTTATGATCATAATAGACTTATCAAGCCACTAGACATCAGCCACAAGTCAACAGTTCCCGGATTTGCCAACTTCTCAATTTTGAAATGTACCTCTTTGTTTCATAAATCTTTCTTTGAGTTGAATAACATGCAGCTCAGAAGTCATAACATTCTAACTGATATCCATTTTATGAAAAAACTAAAACAATGCTTTCAAACAACTGACAAGTTTAACCCTCATCCTTTGTTCACTTTTATTTTATAAAGTATATGTATAGATCGCCACTTTTTGCACTATGGTTCCCATCCCCTGGCTCCTCATTTTCTAAATACGTCTAAACTTCTCAATAGAGGCTTCCAAAGAACATAAGCATTAAAGTTGAACCAGAAGAACATTGGCCACTGAACACTAAGCAACAAATCAAAAAGTTGACACAAGACCAAAAAAAACTTACTTTCATCTGGGAAATCAAAATATTCCAACAAGTGATGGATGTACCCCTTTTTCCGCATTATTTGTTTAATCTGTTACAAGATAAAAAAGATTTGAGTGAATAGAACAATAAATTAAAGATGCAAAGAACACAATCAAGCATTTCAAACCACTAGCAGATCCTCCTTGTGACCAGTGTGATCTCACGACCCCGCTGAAAAAAAAGGTATCAGGAAGCCTCAGTAAATAATATATTGGAGCCCTAAAAGATTACTCTCAAGTCTCCATAAATATTATTCTAAATCTTTTGTTTAATGCTCATTCTTTGGCATAATGCATGCATTCAGGCACTAATCCTGTGACTGCTGGAAAAGGATTACCGTGCAGTGTCCAGAACTGAAGCAGGGTTGGAAGATAATTATCCAAGGAGCCAGAAAAGCCTCAAATATGCAACTCTGCAGTGCCCTTTTTTTTCTTTTCTTCTCCTTTTCTTTTTTCTTTCGGGGGGGTGGAGACTATAAGTAAACCTCTCATATCAATCGCTACAAACTATATTGACCTCAAACTTCTCTATGTAGACTCAAATTTACAGTAATCATACCAATCACCAAAGTTACCTTCAAACAGCAATAAGCATGACAAGATAGACCTTAATATCCTTCAAAATAGCAGTAGGCATATTCATATTTAGATTTGAAGATACCTTGCATCGGAACCATGCACCACGAAAACCATGTTGGAAGGACCTTGCTTCACACAGTTGCTCAACTTCAAAAGGTAAGCCATCATCCTTGTCCATGATGACAGAAAGCAATAGTCTGTCTCACAATCACAAATAGCAGAAGAGTTCAACCAACTTCTCAAATTAAGTAGAGTATGCATAAGATGATGCTYRAGATAAAATTATAAACTGAAGGATATTAGAGGAAGAAATTACCTATACTACCTGGGCTTCATATTTGAATTTGTGCATTTGGTGAACCTTATGTTAGTCACCCAAAAGAGAAATGGAGAAATGGTTTGTACCATTAGTTATCGAATACTTGGAGAATTTTTAATCACATCTTAACTAAACAAAGCGGAACTACGAGCTCAAACCAAAAAGCACATCCCAKTTAACTAGCAAGGAAGCATATGTGGTTAATTCTAAAACAGGTCCATCTCCTCCCCCATAGAGAATAAATGAATCAGTATGATGGAGAAAGCAAAGGTCCTAAAAAGATGGATATAGCTCAAGCATTTAACAAGAATGATTTAGATCATCTAACAAGAATGATTTAGATTATATACAGACAGTTTATGGCTTCAATATGTTGTTAGATTGTTTATTTCAGGGATTTCTAGAGGGCCTCGTTTGATTGAGGGAAGAGGAAAGTTGCCAAAAGATTCCTTTAGGTGAACGAATGTCAAAAGAAAATATCCAAAAAAAAAGAAAAGGAACGTCAAAAAACGAGAGTAATAAAGAATCAAAAGAATCTTTGTGCGTAATTATGTGATTTCTGAGGAAATACTCGTATCAAATTGTCCAAATTAGTCCCTCCAAACAAGATGAAGGCAGAGACTAAGGAATATTAAGCTATTTCTTTTGTTATATAAAAAATTACTAAAGAAAATATGAAATGATTTCTTCAGCTAAAATATTAGCCATTTCAGAGTAATTCGAATAGAAATGTAGCAAATCCTCATACAATCTCATCTTTTAATTATCAAAGGAACACACAAGGTCAATATAAAGAAGAAAAAACATAGACAAAATGGAAGAAAATAAACTCCTTTGTATGCTCACACGGTGAATTTTAACAATTGCAAACCTCTAACTTTGGGAAGGATGGAGCAGGGCTGAGAGAAAACAAATACTAAGGGATGGAAGGATAGCCAGTGAACAGAGTGAGAAGAAGAGAAGATAGAGGACAACGGCAACCTGTTACGCGGAAGAGGAATGGAATAGTTAGAGGGGAAGAAGAGGGGCTCAGAAAGCGAGAAGACGAGAGAAAATAACGGCGGTGGTCGGAGAAGCGACTAACCTTGGTAATGGCGGGGCGGCTAACGAAAGGGGCAGTGAGAGAGTCGGGGAGGAGGGAGGACGGAGATTAAGGGGGAGAGATGAGAGCAAGCYAACGAAGGAAGGCAGGGAGAAGAAGTACCTGTGACGAGGTGAAGTAAAGCAGACAAATCTACGATGCTTGAATGGGCAGATCAGTTCGAAAAGAAAAAAGAAAAACTGTTACTCGTACTTTCATTTTGTAGGGTATTGTTCCGATTGGTGCCTCTCAATATTTGAACTCGCTTCGCAATATTTACCTTCGTGCAATTCAGATTTACGCTTTCAATAWGAACGCCAAGTAAAAACGAGCCCTCGTTATTTTACGATCTAATTTACTGAAATTCGAAAAAAGTAAAATTAAAATTCATGAAATAATTTTACGTTGCGTTTTTCGTGTCAGAAGACACAAAATGAAATTGTGTCTTATGTYTTCAACAATCCTTTACGGATTTCATTTCAATAAAATACTTCTCTTCAATAATTCTTCAAATCATYAACTTTATCGATTTTYATTTCGAACTATCTTTAGACYAAAAYCAATTCMTTTGTAAACGTTATTAATTTTGGAATCAATTYTTTTATCCCTTCAACTCGAAACTATTTTTGGGCAACTYGAAGAAYGAATTCTTAGCCCTCTTTTGAATACCTTTATCACCTTCTCGATTYCGATATTCTCTTTTAACAATGCATTTTCAAGTAAAATAATAKATTTTGAATCTCTTTTTCTTTCTCTATCTTGTTTGGCGGAGGAGGGGGTTTTGCCTTCAATTTTAGAATATAATTGAGGCAATATATGTGATTGGCTGATTGGCAAGGCCTCTTTGCCTTCGATTTCTCTAGTTCTGAATTCTTTTTGAATTAAC
>MEJB01000029.1:2743276-2755184 GCA_001752375.1 Rhazya stricta | reverse complement strand
AGATTTATCTGCCTTGGATTTATTGCTTGTAAACCTTGTTACTCTCCAAGTGCATCATGCATCATTTTCATAGAGAGGAAATGGGCTGTTTACATATGTATTTGCTTCTTTTTCTTCTGAGACTCTCATGCATTTTTTGATAAACAATTGCTTTTTGTGGATCTAAAGATCTTCCTCCATTATTTGTTGTTACTTGAGGACCTAAAGACCAACTCGATAAAAAGATCTTCCTCCATTATTTATTGGTACTAGAGGACCTGAAGACCAGAGGCACTCTTAGCTGGAGATCAGTCGTGCTCATGTATCTGTATTAATGCCTTTGTTATGTGTCACATTTATCTCCCTTGGCTCGCCATATGATTGATTAGACATTATTGGTCCATCTACTCTTGTGTATGTAATTAGTAAGATTTTCGCATTTGCCATTATTATTTTTTCACTTTTCAACCTTAATTAGAAAGAAAAATTTTATTGATATTGTTTGACTACTAGTAGTTGTGGAATTAGGAATTAAATCCCTCTCTTACGGCCTGTCCGGGCATGCTGATTCCCAAGCATGCACCTCGAGCAGCTTACTGGAATTACCGGCTAGACTTGTGCCGTCTTCTGCCACATGTATTGGTTATATATCACGATCAACTAGACTTAATGATGACCAATCTTGTAAGTATTTTAATCATATGTTTTTAAATTCTTAGTATTATTCTTATGTCATTGTTGATTCATTGGGCTTGATCTCGTTTTCAGTTCGTATAGACRCCATATGTGATGTTATCTCGACMCTTAATCATCTGTTCCTCCAAAGCGATGAGATA
This sequence comes from Rhazya stricta, assembly GCA_001752375.1. NCBI lineage: Eukaryota > Viridiplantae > Streptophyta > Magnoliopsida > Gentianales > Apocynaceae > Rhazya > Rhazya stricta. Next base: position 2,754,369 of record MEJB01000029.1, on the reverse strand, counting down.
TGGATAATCAAGGTTCCTCTTAGAAGATTTTGGAACATTATTGGCTCTACGAGGCGATGTGTCAATTTGGCATGGAGGAGTATRTTCCTAGGATTAGTCGTTACGACAGAGGTCCCCGTGTCTCCCGAGTAATTCGAGAGCAAATTTGTAATACCCATTAGTAATTTTTYCCGCTTCTAYGAATTAAGCATTATTATATATCTAATCTCTRACTAATTACTTAATCTATTACCCTTGTCATTTATATTATCACTTATTTTTGCAGCCAAAGGACTTGAAGCCATAACAATTAATGTGCCAATTAGAAAGTTAATAATTATTAGGGAGGGGCTATTTCAATACCCCTAAATCCTAAATCCGTACCCCTATACATAATAAGTTTCTTATGTGGTTATTAATACCCCTTGACTTCTCCAAGATAGATCACCTGATTTAACGTTTCTATATTACCCTCCTAATAAGTCTGACTATGATAAACCCTTAAATAACAATCATTATTTTCATACTTCTCGCCTAATAGTAAATGATTATTTTCATTCAAAATAAAAAAGTTAAACTCTAGATCGTCAAATCAAGAATTTATTTTTCTTTATTTTATTATTTATTTATGAGTATTAGTATAWAAATTATATTTTTTGTGTAGTAGTTAAAGAAGATGCAAACTAGCTTGCCTTTTCATTTTCAAATGATCTCTAAAATTAAAGTTAATGCATTAATCTTGTAAAAGTTGAGGGGTATTAATGACTATATGAGAAAATTATTCTACAAGATTGTGGATTTAGTCATTCCCTAATTATTTTTATTAATGTTATTGTTATTGTAATTGCTGAATTGTTTCATTGTGTGAACTTATTAATCCAGTTAATAGAATTTTATTAAGTTCAAAATATGTGTCTAATTGGGTGGATTATTTTGTGATTAGAGAAGATCTTTATTTTACACAAGCTATTTAATTTGTAATATAACTTATAGAACCATTCTTTGGGGGGGGGAAAAATAGACAGAAAACCTAAAGAGGAAATCCATAAGACCTCAAACCAATCTGGGCTTAACATGGCCCAAAGTAAAATAAAAGGAGAAAGAAAAAAAGAAAGATGAACCCTCACTTTTCATGACTAGTCGTATACTACTATTTGGTACATGCTGGGAGTTTAAGAAAAAGAGAGACAGAGTAGAAGAAGCTGAAACAAGGAGAAAGGAACTGGGTAGCCAATTTTGGGTCATTTGAAGGCATATYGCAGCGATTGAAGGTAAGCTTTCTAGCTTTACCTTATTCTCATTTGTCCCCTAATTTGAACTCAAATTTCTCCGGTTGTTTTCTAGCGTTTCATTGCAAAAATTTCAAAAACATTGGAAGAATGTGAATTCGTGTATATTAGGTGATTTGGGCAATCTAGAAATCTTTAATTTTCTTTTGAAAATAACAAATTTCTTGGGATGTTTTTATTCATACTAATTGATTTCCTTAAATGTTCATAGAAAATCCTTTTGTTCCGTCATCTAGAGTCACCAAAATGGGTACCTAAGAAATATTGCATTAAAGCTTTTAATATTAAAAATTGATAATATGTGTGTATCCAAGATAATGATGATAGGGTGATGTATGGAATGCAATGAAGGGTTTAATGTTCCCTATTCAGAAAGTTTCTTAAACCTTTGCCAATGATTTGCATTATTTCAGTAAGAGCTTATCTTAATTTGACTTTCTTGAGGATCCAACCATCTACTTTCCACACTTTAAAGAGAGAATTATCCACAAATAAAAATTTATAAGATGCATTCGGTTGTTTTCTTGAATGCCTTTATTTTTATAATTTTTCGACATAAGGATGTAATGTCAGGTAGTATTTTTTGGTGAGCTGAGCATTATGTGTACCTTTTTTCTTACTCTATGAGATGTTTTTCTTATATACTAAGTGATACTCTTTACTTAAAGCTTCAATTTGTAGCTTGCTACAGTATCTTCCCTAATTGAAATATATTTTTTCTCTTTTATTTTGTTTCGTTGAACTTTGTCCTCTATTGACTATGCTGCTCACACATCCTAATTATGTRAGTTCATTGTTCTCAAGTAGTAGTATTTTGACTTAGTTGGTGAATATATTTCCTCGCATTTTCTTACCATTCTTGGGCTTGACAAGTCCATTATGATGATGGCATTTCTTTTATCCTACTTTTACAATCGAAGTCTCTTGCTCAACTATTTAATAGGTGATAACTAAATGCTTACAATAATAGGAACAATAGAATCTATTGCTTCGTGCTGGCCAGGTTGGTTTTGGATATGAGTTGGGTTTCATGGGAAGTTTTCTTAGGCTATGTTTAATGATTCTTATTGTAATATTCATTGGTTGGCAACTTACATACACATTGCATTTACTAGTTGATCAATTAAATAGTCTAATTGTATTTTTGGAGTCTATAGATTTAATTTGTGTTAGAGCGGAAATTTTTCGAAAGGTTCTTTATGAATATTCTTGCGGAAATTTTTCGAAAGGTTCTTTATGAATATTCTTGCGGAAATTTTTCGAAAGATTCTTTATGAATATTCTTTTTGTAATGAAATTAAGATATTATTTGACACATTGACATTGTAGGCAGTCAAGACACTTAGCTTGCGACAAAAGTATATTACATCCGTTAAGAATTCCAAGTAGGTAAGCTCCCTTTGTTTTTCATCAAATGAGAAATTTCTACTCTAAATGTAATGTAAGTTTGTGGTTACTTTCAATTATGTGAAATACTACTCGTTTACATGTTAGAACTAATTCGGTGTTGGGTTACTTGGTCCATATGCATGAGCATATATTTCATCATTATATTGAACCATTTTTGGTAAGTTGCATATCCAAGAATCCGATAAGGCAAAAAAGTTTTAAAGGATAAAGTTCGGAAAAATGTAGTCTTAATATTGTATGTATCCAAACTTTTAGGAAAAGAGAAAGAAGGGTGTAAGCCTAAGCCAAGAAGGTGTGAGTGGAAATGGGGCATTGGAACCGGCATACCTAACCTAATATTCTTTGTAGAGTGGTTATGAAAGTAGAGTTAACCTCTTTGTTAGGTTAAACTGAAAGTAAAAGTGAATATGAATGAATTGTTAATCGTCTTGCAGTGCTACCGATAGAAATTTGTCTAGTTCCAAATAATAATTGCCCATGCAAAGCTTAATGGCTAGGCGATATATTAAATGAGCTCACATTAGAATTGAGAAACTTTTGAATGGTTAAATAGAATGAATTTTGAACTCATTCATGCATGAGGTTTACTTGCTAAGCTATAGCTCATCCCCTTCCCTCTTTTTACGTTTCAGGTGATAATAATTAGGTGGTTCAAGGGGATCGCTTGGGGATAGATTCAAATAGTACCTAAACTTTGTTTCTTTCATTAAATTTTAATGTTCAGTGAATTATTTTATTGATCCATTGATGTTATACTTTCAAAAAGAATTGAACAATAAATAAATRTTACATTTTTGTTGGTGAATGGAGCTGCTGAGAGTTTTTTCCTAGTTTAACATAGAATTTTATTTTTTGGATTTATTCCACTGAATTGAAGTTGAAATAGTGATATAAAGTATTTATTTGATATTGGGGTGTTGAGTTTTCTTTTTTAAATAGGTTGGATATGTGTATATTATGAAGAAAATTCTGCTAAAATTTCTATAGAATCTATCTTACTTTATTATAGTTTTTTAAGGAGTAAGCGATAACACATTTAGTTAGGAGTTTCTTTTATTGAGGTCTACAAAATTGGTATGTACGGCACATGGACCATCGGCTTTTAGGGATTGACTTGTCAGGAAATAATCGTTGCGGGTGGATATTTGTAATGGGAGTATGAGGTCAGGCCATCCGTAACTCTCTTGAAGGGTACTCTCAGATTACTCCTATTGTTTATCTTTAATAGGTAGCATGGCTCAGGAGATGTAAATGATTTTTTCAGGACAAGTTTCCAGAGTGACTAGAGGCCAAAGGCTAAATTTGGGGACACTGTGGAAAATGAGTTATTTGTTTTGGCCCTACAAAAAGAAGGACCAATTGAGCCATAACCCTAAGAATACCATTTACATTCTTAATATGTATTTTATATTTTATATATGTGACGTTATTTTTCTTCTACTAACAATACTATTTACATGACTTTTATGATGGGAAAGAAAGTTATACATGGAAATAAAATCAATGTATTAATATATATATATGAAATAAAATCAATGTAATTAATATATATATATATATATATTAATGAATAGTAAAATATTCCTTACAAGTGTGAAAGGAATTTATATTTGTATGATATTGTTCAAATTAATCCCATGAGTACGTATAATAATGTAAATATTAATGAAGCCTTAGACTAAGTAATATTAAATCATTATTTATCAAATCACTATAATAAATGAATTAAACATAGGTTCATTTTCATTAAGAAAATAAATCTAACAAATTAATTCATAATACATCAAATATCATAATTCCAGTAAAAGAGGGAGAAATTATAAAAAAAATAAAAAGTATATGAACTTTTCGAGAAACAAAGATATTATTTTTCAAGTTCAAAATCTTAGTCATTTTGAAGTAACAAAATCCATTTGAATAGTAAAATATCAAATCATATCTCATATGATTAATATCTTAATTTTAAAAAAAAATCCTAGTTACTTACACCAATTGAACTCTAGTAGACATTAAAAGATGTATAGAGCAGCATTTTTAGCATTTTTAAAAAAGATAAGATAGGAGCATAGGGTATTGGAGATGAATTAGTAGTTGAGAAGAAGAATGGAATGGAGAAGAGAAGGAAAAAACAAGTTAAAAAAGAAGAAGAAGAAGAAAAAAAGGGTGATTATAGTCTTTAAAATTTATTACACGTATTTTCATTTTAAGATCGTGAGAAAAGTAAGTTGAATACTACCTCCCTAGTAGGTTCTCTTTTTTAAGATATTTTTCATCCACTTTTCTTTAAGTAATTTGATTCATCTTCAAATATCAAAGTAATTCTCTAAACGCTAGAATTTAATAATCACGAATCATATTATTTTTCCAAGTGAAAAATCATGGCAATCAAATGAGACCTTCACGAAACATGGAGAGTTTTATCTCTTGAAAGTCATTCTAGTTTCATTAGGATTTGATTATTAAAGATGCTTTAGATCATAAATATTCTTTGTGGCCTCATTTGATGGATGGTAAAGGAAATGTGTACCCGAAATCTTATCACATGAAATTAAATTCTCGAATATAAATCTTTAACGTTTCATTATTTTGCTTAGAAGGTAGAGATTTCAACAAGGAAAAAAATAAATGCCCCTAACTGTTCCCTTTTCCCCACTCTCTTCCTTTTGCATGTTCACTCCCCCTCCCCATTTTTCCAACTCCCGCCGCGGCCTTGCTTCTTTCCGCCCTCGTCAATGGCTTGCTTTTTTCTTCTACATAGTTCATTTTTTCACCTCCTTTCTCTCTTCCCTTCACTAATTAAAAGGCAATGCCAAAAGCAAGAATCAAATTCACATGCACAAGAGAATAGGTGGGGAAGGTTGAAGTGGCAGTTGATCGATGGTTGTGGCAAGAAAATGAGTAGAGGAAGGGAATAGGTGAGAATATCGATGGTGGTGGGTGGTGGCAGTTGCATTTTGCTGCAATAAATTTGGTTAAATTGTAGCACCAACAAAGGTTAAAGAAAATGGCGGTAGACTTTGATGAAAAAATAAGTTTGGGATTTAGAGTACTTTTGTCATTTCAATTAATAGAGTTACAAAAGAGAGACAGTAATAAGAATTAATTTTGACGCAAGGGGGGCACAAAGAAAACTTTAATCATATTCGGTTAGTTAGGGTGTAATGTTATTAAATTGGAATATCATGTATGAAGTTGACAATTAAGTCAAACTTAGGGGTTATATTTTACCTTCTATTTGTATCAAATTGGCCAAATTAATCTCTACGATATAATAAGATGTGAAATGGTGAAGGTTGCACATGTTTTATTAGATCATTAACATAGGATGAATTAAATATAATTTTATTTTTACAAAATAAACAAATCTAATTAATGAATATACACTAAATCCAACGATATATTTATGTACCATAAGGAGGATATTACCAAAAATATGAACTTTGAAAAAAATAAGGGTTTTGATAATCATAGCCCAAGGGGTGTGGTTAAGCATTAATAAGGTATTAGTTAGGTATATTGTTGACTTTTAAGAAAATGTAATGAAGAGAAATATTAAAGATTTAACTAATAGTAGTATTAAATTAATTATTATCGTTTGTCTAAATGAGTTTTTTATAAATTTTTATTTAAATARATATCAGTTTCTCATTTATTGATTTTCTCTTTTCATCAATTCTTTTTTTATTGTTTTAGAATAATAGTGGAATGCTCATTTTAAGCACGTCTAATCATAAACCAATTAGACAATCATCTTATTTTTTTTATCGTTATCAAAATAAAAATAAAAAATAATAATCATACTAATAAAAGGATTATAATATACAATTATTATTTTTATATACTCTAAATCGAAACTCTAATCCYTAAAACCCTAWACTCAAAATCCTAAAACACAAAACCCTATACCTAGACCCTAAAGCTTAAACTTTAATGTATAAAATTATATTTTATTTTCATTTCGATAATAGTAAAATGAGGTGATTACGTAATTGTTTCATAATTAGGTATGCTTCAAATGAGCTTTATACTATATTATTATTGAACAAAGGGAAAAAAAAAAAAAGAAGAAAGAGAAAATTATTAAATAAAAAAAGGAAAAGATAATACTCATTTAAGTTAAAAAAATGGTCAAACAACTTATTTGCTACCATCTTTATCCATTACATTGTCTTGAAAATCAAAGATAATGATTATTCATTTAATGCCTTACCACCCCAGGGGCTGTGGTTAACTTTTCCCAAAAAATAAAGACATAAATTTATTAGTTCAAAATGCTAGTCATGTCAAAGTAATCAAATCATTTTGAATAGAAAAATACAAAATCCTCATTCATATGACTAATATCTTAGTATAAATTATAAATAAAACTACAATACGATACAGTTCAAAGACGAAATCACACATGTATTTGGCGCGGGTATTTTTTCTTCATATGTATCCTGATGAGTAGACTTTTAGGTTTTAATTTTCTTAAGCAAGATGTAAGATTGACTTGGTTAGGAGAGAATTATATTACATAGTATATATATTAATTTATATTTATAGTAAAACCCATCTTATCATCATATTCATCATGTTAAAAAAAATTATTTTTTAATTTTTAGAATTAGTCTTTTTCTTTGAAAAACCAAAAAAGAAAAGGCAAAAAAAAAAGAAGAAGACAAGAAGAACAGAAAAAAATTTATTAATGTCTTTTGAAACTATTAGCAGTATTTTCGTTTTTAAAACCTTAAGGGAAGTAATAAAAATACTACTTCCATCTCCGTTTCATTTTCTTTTATCCTAATATATTACAAACTATTTTCATATTTTAAGGAATCATAGCCATTTTTCAAAAATTAAGTAATTTTCCAAATCCAAAATTTATTATTTTAGAGAACATATTATTTTCCCTATACTCCTTTGATCGATCGTTCTTTCCCTTCAAACAAGTCCAACATTTCACTCTTTGATTTATAGCAAGCTAGACATGAAATTCTAATAATCATCAACATTATATACAATCTTTGTGTTACATATAACTCTAATAATCTCTCTAGTAGATATTCCCGTCCTAGTTACATATAAATAAAAAAAATTGCAGGCTTTGTTGATTGTTAAAGAAAAGAGAATGGGGAAGTAGTCATGTTCTTATTTCTTGTATTCCAATGTTTGGTTCATTATTTATGTTTTACAAAATAAATCAGATTTCCTTATATGCAGAAAAATAAGTACAAAATATTATAAATTGAATCCTTACTTGGAAGTAGTATCATGATTTGTTTTTCCATAATATTAATTAAATAGACCAAAAACTTTAAAACTTATAAAGAAAGGAAATGATTTTCTTCATATCTTCATCTCTATTTCTTGTGTTCTTCCTCGTTTATCTTTCCTTCTTAAACCTAATAAACTATAATTAATATTACTATTCTACATCTCCACCTCTTATGTCTTCGCATTTTCCTTTAAAAAACTTAGGAGATTTAGAACTTTAATTAATTACTTATTAATTGAAATGCTGTATCATTATTATATATAACTTAATTACGTGAAGCATTATCTAAAGCAAATATTAATTCTTCTTCAAATACTTTAATTTTTAATAATTCAAATGTTATTTGCCATGCATTTAATTATTTTAGTAAGTATTCATATTATAAGAATATTGAACTAAACAAAGACAATATATTTTTTTATTTCATATTCTAGGAGATATTAAACTAACGAACACAATATATTTTTTATTTAAAAAATTAATTAGATTAATGGGAAGAAAGTATGGTCATCAAATAAAATGAAGTATTAAAAACATGAGAGAAAACATTTTATTTTCATTTCCCATAATGTTTCTTTAGATACTTTAATATAATTAATTGTATAATATTAAGAAATATTGAAAAAATCAGTTCATTTATTTTAAGATATATGCATGACATAAAAAGATAATCTTAAGATGTATAATTCATTTTTGCTTTACATGTTAAAATAATATCTTTTATTACTTTTAATTTCTTAGATACTCTTTAGATAATAAAAAAAGGTACGTAATTTATTTGTAAGCATATCATGTAGGTTCCCTTACCCTAGAATTCTGATTTCTTAATTCTACTTTCCCTTTGCCAATCAAATGGTGTAGTGTAATTTTAGTTAGTTATTAGATCTATTTACCTTAAAGAAATAAAGTTATGTGCGTTTATTATCATATTTATATTGATATAATAATTAAAAAAATGACCTAATATGTAAATATATCTATTTGTCGAGCTAATTTGGATAATTTTATATTAAAAAATATAATTCCCCTTAACGCCAATCATGTCACGTATTATATTACGCGGGAAGACTTGCTGGAAATTATTTATTATTTCTTTTGTCATTCTTTCTATCTTCAAAACATGAATAAATGAATATTTAATAATTTATTTATCATGAATTTTTATTTCAAATAATATTACATTCACTTTCATTCATGTCAATCCCAAGATAGCCACAGCAGATTCTTTATTTTTTTCCTTATTTTTTTTTCCTTATTTGACATTCATATACCTTCTACGTAAGATAAAAGATTGTTAAGGGTTTACATTCTACGAATTTTGATTCCAAATAATTAACTTTTGAGTATAATAAAATGAGGCCGAAACCAAACAAAGTTGAGAATCAAGGCCATTTTCTAAAAGCAAAGACTTTTGAAATATCTACAAATATTTAAAGATTCAATTCACTTCCTCTTAGACCTTTCAAGTTTCAATTGGTATCAGAGCGTAATATTCTAGATTACGGACTAACATTTTAGAAGCCAAATATCTATGACTTCTCTTTCTTCATTGTTAGATTATAATGATTTTCCATAAATAAGCCTCATCTTCATGGAACCATCTATAAGTTTTGGAAATATCATGCTCGAATATATATATGCATATTATCCATTAATTTTGGATCATGTATTAATTGTTACTAACCGCCTTATATGTATGTCCACTGTAGATTGTAGATAATGTCGAGGTGCCAAAACAAGTTAAAAGTATGATGAGGAAGATATAAAGAAAATGTCCTTGCATTTTCATGATATATGCAATTAGTTAATGTGAACTATTTTGATATAACATTGATTCCAACTAATTTCTATGTTCACCATATGAAGATCTAGTTTGGTTAAGGCTTTTTTCAAATGATTTTGAAGATAGATTTGATCTTTGTCTGGTCAATCATCACCATTGATTTAATACAAATATTGAAGACTTCTTATTGCAGCATTATTGACATCCATAGACCAGACCAAAAAAGGATCAACAAMTTTGTGTTCCTAGGGCAAGGGCAAATTTGTCCTAGAATAGTTTAAGCACAAAAGGAGTTTTTTAGTTCATGGGTTATTTTATCTACTCAATCATAAACTAGTAAGGACCTCAAAAGAAAACTTCCTCTAGACCGAGGATTCTCTCTCCCTCAAAATAGGATTTTCTTTGCCTAGTCTTAGGCATTTTCTTTCAGTATAAATTTTCCTACTAGAAGGTGACAACACAAAGTATGGAACATGAAGTAAGAAATCGCATGATATATGTTTACATGCCTGAAATGCCAGAAAGTAAAAACGAAACACCAATGACTTMGGAGGATTGCTTCAACCTCTACTAGTACCAGAATGGAAGTGGGGTTCATAACCATGAATTTTGGAACAGGCTGCCCAATACTCGAGGAAATACGAATGTTGTCTGGGTAGTGATCAACCGTTTATCCAAGTTAGTTCATTTCATTCCCATCAACATCAAGTGCTCTCTAGAGAAACCAGCTGAGTTGTATGTACAGGAGATAGTAAGATTCCATAGCAAGCCTGTAAACATCATCTCAGATCGAGACCTGAGCTTTATTTCTCGATATTGGCCAAAATTTCAGAAGGCACTAAGTACTATAATAAGCTTCAGTACAATCGCACATCTGCAAACAGACAGGGATCAAAAAGGACCATTCAAATTCTGGATGACATATTGCGAGCATGCATGATGGACTTTGAGTTCAAATGGGTAGATAATCGCGCACTAGCAGAATTTGCATACAACAACAACAACTATCAATCATCCATCAGGATGGCTTCCTATGAAACATTCTACGGAAGTAAGTGCCGACCACCTATTACTTGGAAGAAACGAGAGAAAGACGCCTCTCGAAAGATAATCAGCTACTAGACATGGAGGAAACATATGGAAAGGTAAAAATGATTAGAGATAGATTATTAGCTACACAGAGTAGACAAAAGACCTATGCTAATAATCGACGACAAGATCTGGAGTTTGAAAAAGGCGATCAAGTGCTTCTAAAATTGAGGCCTAATTAAAGTTTGGTTAAACACCTAAGAGGCAGAAAGTTGAGTMCCARATACATTTGACCATTTGAGATCATGGRGAAAATTGGAGCAGTTGCGAACAAAATTGTATTGTT
>MEJB01000029.1:2716325-2739164 GCA_001752375.1 Rhazya stricta | reverse complement strand
GTGTGTCCAAAATACAATGAGCTGATTGCTATAGTGAAATGTTTATATTTGGTTGAACAACGGGGCATCGATAGCTTCACAATGGAGTCTAATTGTCCATCAGTGATCATCAAAGAGCAAATGGAAGCTCATCATTTCTCTCTATTTGGTGGTGTAGTTCAATGCATAAGGAAGTGGGCTTCATTGATGGTGTCTGTAATCTTTGAGCATTTACCTAGAGGATAATATACCTGCTTACTTTTTAGTTAGGTGGGATTGCTTTTTCGAGTATGAAATATCTTGGTTGGCTCAACCCTTGCTAATATAATTGATATTGCCCGTTTGGACAACTCTGTTAAATGAAATGGCTTTCTTATTGCTAAATGAAAAATCATAAACTAGCAGAGGAAGAGGTAACAAAACAAAAAGGTAATCAACAAATTACTTGCTGAAAATTATATTCTATAATTGCTAATTTTGTAAATTTTTAGTAGAATGAAATAGTAAATTTAACTTATATTTCATTAATTGAGAAAAAAATATAGGCCTATAAGGAAAAGAAATCAATTTGAGATAGACTTTGTGGACGAGTTTGTATAATGTGAGATAATTCTTCTTTTATATATATTGGATGTCGGTGATAATTATTCAAATATTTTTAAAATGATATATTCGTTAAATTATTGGATTAATACTATATGTGGAACTTATCCAAATCTTGTTATAGGACAAAATTTTAGAGCTCTTGGGCCAATGATACAAATGACTTAAGCCCAGTTATAAAACAAAAAAAAAAAAAACCTCATCAGTCGTTTGTTTTTCTTTTGCCCTAACTCCTCACATAAGCTGCTGTTTACTCCTTATTTATTAAAAAGAAAAAGGATACATAAATCAAATAAATAAGAAAAATAAATGAAATTATGAAACCCTGACGTTATATGAATATATATCTTAAAAAATAAAGTTTATTTGGAAATAAATTATTAGTATATTTTTATTTCCGCCTCTGCTCTGCTGCTCCTTCGACCTCTCAAATCTCTCTCTCTCTCTCTCGCTGTCTCTCTCTCTGCAGCTTCCGTTCGCCCCATTAAGAAAAACAAAGCTTTGTTCTTTGCAGTCCAGGTCTGTGAATTTCTCTTCCTTGATCTGAGAGTCTATGTTTGCTTGTTTCCAGCAGACCGATTTGGCTTTTTACTTCTTTTTTAGGTGTTCAAGGGTTCTTTGGCATGGGTATTTTGGGAATTTGATTTTTTCTTTTTTTTTTTTAATTCTGTCGACTCTATTGAGGCTTTGTATTTACAAACTGATATCCGTTGTAGTTCAGGTTTTGTTGATTCTCCGTCTTTAATCGGTTTTTAATTTTCTGATGGGTATTTGGAATTTTTCTTTTTCATTCCTTGGTCGTTGATTGATTGCTGGTGGTTTATTGATTGTGGGTTTTCAATATGGGGATGTTTGGGAATTTGAGAACTAGGGTTTATTGGAATTCGTGTTTTTTCAATGTGGGTTTTTTGGGTTTGAGGAGTTTGTTAGATGGGTTTTGCTTAATTAATTCATTATATTGGATTCGTGGTGTCTTTTAATTAGTTAATTGGAAAATGATTAGAAATGGCTGACTTTGAGGGGATCTTTGGCTTGTTATCTAAAAGCAAAGTATTACGTTGAAATCAATCAGTTTCTCAATTTTCATGTATTTTAAATGAAGGCAGTCAGTTTCTAATTCTTTTTAATCGAATTTTGGTGGTCAAGTCTATGAATGTTAGTAACATTTGGTTTTACTGTACGGTGAAGCAGGTGAAGTTGGAAGAGTGTGGTGAGAGTTGTGGAGTGGGGAATGGCTGGAATTGCAATCGAGGAGTCTGGAGTGGGAAGGTCTTCCGAGGAGGTTTCAAGTGGGCAGCAGCAACGTTGCCAGTCAGGTGAAGCATTGGCGGAATGGAGATCTTGTGAGCAGGTGGAAAACGGAACGCCTTCAACATCACCTCCTTATTGGGACAGTGATGATGATGATGATGATACTGGTAAATGGTCTTTTGCTTTTCCTTATCGCCACTGTATATGTTTCTTCCTTAGGGTTGATAGATAATAGATGTTAAACAACTTAGTAGTCAACGARATTCTAGTGGGTCCTAATACTTCCCCAAACATTGGTGTTTCTTCKGATGGGCAATTAGATAGCGGCAAAATTTCAGCTTAATTCTTTTGAGCAAAAGATGGCCTCTGTAATAAATTGGGAATTCCTTTGTTAACRTTGAAATTTGCAAGAGAATTAGACAACATATGGTGGGCTGAACTATTCTTAATTGGCAGTTATATAACGAAATCTGTAGCTTATGTTTTGCAAAGCATCACCATGACTGTTTGGACAGCTTCTTGAAATCATTGAATTAAAGATCACCATTCGCATGTGGAACAACACTTAAGAGCAGATTAATGGCCATTTAAATCATTCTTGKTCTATTACAACTTCAGTATTCCTACTTTGCTGTTGTTAACTYGTTCTTCTTCTTCATTTTTTTCCCCTTTGGTGAATTAAATCTCTGGCCATGCTTCATCCAGATTGACATTTCTTGAGGGGGATGTTAATCATATCAAAAGAGGCTTTTTGTTTTGAATCATGGAATGGTAGAATTTGACATTTAATTGGTGTAATTTCTTAGGTTAATCTGTTTTGAAAACTGTGTTTTAATCTTATTATGTTAGAGTCAATTAATTAATATTTTCAAAGAAGATCAATTATGTTGTTTAGCACATCATTCTCAGTTGTGTAGCATAAATCCTCTCTCCAAATATTAGAAAAGGTTAATCAATATTTAGTTTTTTCCCATTACAATCTGGTTATCTATTTATTTGCTATTGCTTTGCCCATGGCTTTTCTTTTATTGTTCCTCTTATCAGTCACAAGTAACATGACAAACTTGTTAGACTGAAACTGATTAAAATTATATATGAAGGTGGCATATTAACATTTATCTGTCCCAGATRGTCTGTTGACCCTTGGAAGTTTTCTGGCAAGTAAATTTTATAACCCTATTTGGAATGCCAATGGTTACAGCCTTTACAAATTGCTGCAACATCCAGGATAAATTTGGAGGACAACTCAGATGAGTTGTTTTATGTGGATTGGAGATATAAGCAATGATCCCTAGAGAGTTTGTTCCTTGCTGCTCTGTGATGTCCTTAAACATCCCAAGACTTCTTAGCCCTAACATTACAAAAATTGCTATTACTGAAATTTACTATTCCTTTAGTTTCTAACTCCAGTTCATGGTAATTATTGTCCTTCACTTGGTTATGTTACTTCTTTGTGGGACGTCCTTTTTTCTTCTTATGATCCAGACTTTTATTCTTCCCTTGTAAAATGAAAATTCATTTTTCATCTCCTTTGGTATTCTGTTATGAGAGGAAAAAACCTTTACATGGCTGTRTTATGTAATGTTCTGCTCATTTTTTAGGCAAGTTGACCTGCATTGGCATTGTTATTTGTTATATTGCTTTGCGTATCTAACCCTTGTGGTTATTATTTTTTTCTTTTGCCTCCCCTTGCTCATCAAGATATGTAATATGAACTAAATGTTGTATCAAAGAAGACATTGAGCATGTAATATGGGTAATTCAAGGCAATATATGTGGAACCTGACTGCCACTGGAATTAGATGTATTTGGCACTTAAGAAATGAATAACTTTCAGATTAWTACTTTTGTTCATATAGAGATCTCTCCATAATTTATTCTTGCTTCTTAGTATCTGAGATATATTTTCTATTTCTATGTTTTAACTCTGTAGGACCAAAACCTTCTGAGTTATATGGAAAGTATACATGGAAGATTGATAAGTTTTCACAAATAAACAAGAGGGAGCTCAGGAGTAATGCATTTGAGGTTGGAGGCTATAAATGGTACGAGACAATATGCTTCTACATCTGTATACTTTTCTATTTTTAAGGGTTTTGTATTTCAGACATTGTTGTGAAATATATCTTTATAGGATATAGTACCGGCATATGATGCATATTTAGGGCTTTGCATTAAACATATGGCTGCACAAACTTATCCTTGTTTGATATGCATTGTGAGACATAGTCATGCCATGATTCATAGTTCTCCTAGTTTTCGCATTAGTATCCCATGCATGGGTTTATCTGACAGGTTTTCAGCTAGAATATGCCTTGGGAAAAAACAGAAATAGAGAAGAATAAAACTTTTTGAATGATCTTGTAACTGGTATTAGGTCGAAGAGAGGCTAGAGTATTGCTTCGAATTATTTTCTATTGGAGATTAGGCATGACTAATGAAAATTCCGTGTAGATTAATTTTTATTGAACATCTTCTATAGAGTTTGGTCCTTGGATTTATTTATGCATGCCTTGTTATTTCTGCTGGTCATCTTGTTCCTGGTACATTCTAAAGGGTTTTCTGTTATATTATTTTCGTCAGAATTGAAACTTACCTGCTCACTTGGTTTGTCTTGAAAAATTTGCTTGTCTAAGATTAGGATTCGTAGTAATTTGAACCTTTTCTATSCTTATATTTTGAGGCTTCAGTTTCAGTTTGAAACTAGCAAAATATTTGTCCAGAATCAGGACTCGATGCCCATTTCAGGCACTGAGGAAACTGGGAAGAATAGAAAGATTTTTCTCCTGATTTTCCCTTATATCCTAGTTACTTATTTAAGCATGGTACAGCTGTCCTTTCATGGAGGAAGAGGGTATTATGTCTATTGTGACAACTGTTTCTCTGATTGAATACAAATTTTTATTACTTTCCTTCATTATTTTGTTTTCTCTTGTCAGGTATATTCTGATCTACCCACAAGGTTGTGATGTCTGCAATCATTTGTCTTTGTTTCTTTGCGTGGCTAATCATGACAAGCTTCTTCCAGGTACCGCATTAGTTCTAGAACTTTGGTTATTTGCCAAATGGCTTTAGACTGATGCCAGGTGTCTTTATTTTGACAGGATGGAGTCACTTTGCTCAGTTCACAATAGCTGTTGTGAATAAAGATCCAAAAAAGTCCAAGTATTCAGGTCCTTTGATGAGTTTTATTCCCAGGGGTCTATTTCTGTTCTAATTTTGTCATTYTAAGTTACCTATTTGTKAAATTTACAGATACRTTGCATCGATTCTGGAAGAAGGAGCATGACTGGGGATGGAAAAAATTTATGGAACTATCAAAAGTACTAGATGGATTTATTGAYGCTGACACACTGATAATAAAAGCCCAAGTGCAAGTTATCAGGTGATTTGGAAGTCATTTTAGAAAACCATGAGCACAGAAAACGTGAATAGATACTGAACATGTGAAAACTGCGTTCATCAAAATTACAGCTCAAAAGGTCATAAATTGGACATGTTTGTTTSTAGATTAATGATCAAACAAGTAGAAGCCTTTGATTCAGTATATCTAAATTCTAGTGCGATGGTTTAGGTTCAAATCCTTAGAAGGAGATATGCATTTTTWCATTCATTGGAAATGAATAAGAATCTTTGTAGCATGCTATTTCTGTTATTTGAACTTCCTCATATCAAGTCTCCTCTTCTAGTTAATAAACCAATATTTCATGAAGTTAATTCAATTTTGACCTTGATTATTGGGAGCCTCATTATTCAACGATATTGAACTTGATAAAGTTGTCTATTGGAGAATTCCCACCTCCAATTATTTCAGTTACTTTGATTTTCGCCCCTGCAAAAGAAATTAAGAACATTTTAATGGAGAGAATTGAAACTTTTACTATTTCAAATGCTATTATGTTGATCTCTATATCATCAGACATTGCTGTCTTTTCATGTTGATCTTCCTTATTCTATTTTCAATGATCATCTTTTCGGGAGCAGTTCTTTGACATCAATCTCTTGAAGAGGAATCACACAAATTACCATGCAAATGCCACCTAGAAAACTCATTATATTTGTGTCTTGCTTTTTCTCCCTGATATCCAGTGCCATTTCTCGCACAAGTTTTACTAACAGTATGGATATGCAGGGAGAGAGCCGATCGACCTTTCCGCTGTCTTGATTGTCAATATCGCAGAGAACTTGTCAGGGTTTATTTGACAAACGTGGAACAAATTTGCCGGCGTTTTGTCGAAGAACGGCGAGGCAAGCTTGGGAAGTTGATCGAGGATAAAGGTCGATGGTCAAGGTGAGATCTGCCAACTTTTTTGGTTGTAGATTGTTAAGGACTTACTGTTAGCAGTTTGAGATGTTTATCTGCTGAAATAGCAAGATGGATCAAAGTGTTGAAGATCTAAGCAATAGAGGTTAAGCAATAGAGTTTTTATGGTGACATAGATTATCATTTTTTTGAGTTGTGAATGATTAATATATGTTTACGAGATCCTTAATCATCACAGATATCTCTGATTTCTTCTTTGGCAGCCAATAATGTTGTGATGAGGATTTCATACCAAACTTGTCATTGTTTTTGTAGATTTGACTTAATAGTTTTCTGGTTTTCTTTATAGATTGTAACTCTCATCTTGTGATGTGTTTAGCTTCTGTACCTTCTGGCTGGAGTTGGATCCAAGTGCYAGGAGGCGCATGTGCCGGGAGAAATCAGATTCTATATTGAAAGTTGTTGTGAAGCACTTTTTCATAGAAAAGGAAGTCACTTCTACTCTGGTGATGGATTCTCTCTACAGTGGGCTGAAGGCTCTAGAAGGCCAGACAAAGGGCAAGAAGAATAAGAGCAAAAATGTGGATGCAGAAGAACCACCGRTTCCCATTGTTCGAGTAGAGAAAGATATGTTTGTGTTGGTGGATGATGTGTTGCAGCTACTTGAGAGGGCTGCAGTGGAACCCTTACCTCCAAAGGATGAGAAGGGTCCTCAGAAYCGTACAAAGGTGACCTAAGTGTGTTAGGAATTAGTATTATGTGCTTATGTGCAGTGTTCTCGTGTAGTACCTGCCTCTGGGTTTAGGATTACCATGAAATCTAGAAATAAAGTCWCTGGGTTATGCTATTTGCATTTTTTTATTTTTTTCTCAATATTATGTACTTTATTTGTACAAATGTCTGAAATTTCTATATAATCATGCCTAATGTTGAAATGATAGCTCTCCTGATATTAAGCTACATCTAGCAACACAGATTCATTTGTGGGGATTCCTCCAAACCACCCAAARAAGGAAAAGAAGTCCTGATATACAAAAATAGGTGTCATCATTACACTTACTTTCTAACTTTTTCAGCCACAGGTCCATCTCCATGCTATGCTGTGTGTAATTCCTGTAGATCACATATTAYTGTTAAGTTTTGGGCTTTTGGACTYGTGAATTAATGGCCTTAGTCAAAACCTTTGTTTCGGAGAAATTTGGTTTTTGGAGTTRCCCATGAGTGTTGATACTACCTTCCTGCAGAAAGTTWGACAAAAAAATATTGGAYGAAYTTCTTATGCTAAATTTGACAACAAAAATATCTTGTATATTCTAAAATCTCTTCATGGTAGGGTGGAAACTGTACTCTGTGGAAGAAAGATATTAGCCTGGGTTTGAGGTGGTCATGATGGTTTTTCTAGACATGGTGCTTTGAAATGATATCAGCATCTTATGAGACRATAGCCTTCATGTTTTTTAGGCCTGACAGTTTAGTTTGTCTCTTTAAAGCAGGTATATGGGTGCCTGCYTGTTTGCTGATTAATGTGTAATTTCAGGATGGGGCTTCTGGAGAGGACTTCAACAAAGATTCAATTGAACGGGATGAAAGGCGTCTTACTGAACTGGGTCGTCGTACAATTGAAATTTTTGTCCTAGCCCATATATTCAGGTTATTAATTGCTCGTTCTCTGCCTTTTAGTGCTTTGCAAATTTATTAAATGTTGTTTGGTTTTTTCCCCTCTTGATGGTTGTAATTTTACTTTTTGTATCTATTTGTTCTCTTCAGTTCATTTGATTCTTCTAGACTTGTATGCTTGAGCCATGGACAATTGGTATTTGATGGTTCTGCCATTGATGCTCCCTTGTAGATTTTGTAGTACTTMATTGCTGTCATTTTCACATGTATTWTTTTCAAGGTTTGTTAAGTTGGGAAGCATTGGTCATTRCCTCAGGTTTAATTTTTAAACGTTAAAACTCTATGCTTACTTCTGGAAAGTTATTTTGGAAACAGATAGTTTTTTCAATGATTGGCATTTTATGCGTGGACAGTTGTGGAAATTGAAATTCTATGCAACTTGATCTGATAATATATGGCATTGTTAGTAATGAGCACTTAGTGCTGAAAATATATTAGTTGGTAGTAACATATGTACATAGATATGAATATAAAGAGGCTGAATGGCTCWACTTTAAATCAATTAAGAATCGTTCTCAATTCTATGCTTGGCTATTGAAGCCTATCTTCATATCTCTGGTTGCGAAGTACTCTTACACGATTATTAGCAGATCATTCTTGGGGTGGCTTGGTTCTAAAGCTGGCTGGCTTTCATGTTTCCTGTTTCTAGGAAATCCACCATTTTGAAATGTAGCTAGAAGTGAGCTTATTCTGCAGAMTTATTAAAAGATTCATATTGCTTATGTAACTGACATGAGTTCTTGACAATATGATCAAACTCTATATTGGAAAATGAGAAGCTGTGCATGGTGCTGGTGTAAGAATCGTCCTACTCATACTGGATTATGCTTATAATGCGAAAGTCAGATCCTCTATTTGCTAATTTCACTTTATTAACGTTTAGTTTTTTTAATGCAGAAAAGCTGTGATAAGCATTTTAGCAATGTGCTTTGAAATACTTCATTGTTTGAAACTTTCTGTGCATTCAGACAGTAGAGTTATGCAAGCTTTTCCTTTGGACATCTATTTGATGCATGTAGTGCTCTTTATGATTGATATTTTTCTTTTATTGGGTGACTGGACAGTTTGCTTTCTAATGTGCTACGTATGGTCTTCAGTTTTTATATTATTTTGCATTTATGAATTAGTTATGTTGCACACTGAAAATAGTGATTTGGGTGAATTTTGTTATGCTTTTGAGATCATGTTGTATAACTTGTTCGACATGGTTCCCCTTTGGAGTTCCGTTGGTTGTTGATTCCTAGACCGGAGTAAATATCATGGTGGCACTTGGTTATTACATTCTTACTTTTACAAATTCTCATTTTATTTCTCACTTCTTCCTGTTGCAGCAGTAAAATTGAAGTAGCCTATCAAGAGGCTGTTGCTTTGAAAAGGCAAGAGGAACTCATCCGTGAAGAGGAGGCTGCCTGGCTAGCTGAAACTGAGCATAAAGCAAAACGTGGTGCAGCTGATAAAGAAAAAAAGTCAAAGAAAAAACAGGTCAATATTGGCATGAATGTTGCTGGGCAAACTTTTGGTGCATTACATCTATTAAACTAAGAGAGTTTTGATCTTCTTTGAGCAAGGGGGAAAAAGGATAAGTTTTGAAGTTGCACTCTTCTAATCTATGTTTACTAGCACTCTGCTATTTATTTACTTATCCGTGGCTACTGTCTCTTCGTTAGTTATTCTGGATGCTGAAGCCCCCATGATTGGCTTTGTTTTTCTCTGCTGCTCTCTGAGCTTAGTGAAAAAAGCGAGATCAAAGTTGAACTTTAGATGTGGATAATGATTAATTCGGAAGAGGCTGTTGTAACAAGATTGACATTTATAATATCTTTAGCRTGCAAGTGTTAGGTGGCAGTGGAAAAATGCAGTGAAATCAAGCTTTAAGTTTAGCTGTAGTTGGGCACCTGAGTTCTGTTATCTGTGAACAAAATTTTCATTTTGTTAATTATAATAAGCTCAGGCAGGAAAATTGTGTTTTGCTCCTAAAATGAATGGAATCTAAACACTTCATATTGCTTCTTCCTTCCGTTCCTGCTGATAGGTCTGATCAATTTCTAGTCTATGCAGGGCAAGCAAAAAAGAAACAACCGCAAAGTGAAGGATAAAGGGAAGGATGACAAGTCTATTGTAATGGTGGAAATCAAAGCCGATCAAGACAGCCTTGCAGATGAAAGAAAAGATTACATGACTGAGGATCCTGATGTGGCACCTGATAAAGCTGACGCAGTTGAGGATGTTTCAGACGTGTCTGATTCAATTGATTGCATTCCAGAAATACTTCAGCCTGATTCAGAAGACAGGGATGCAAGTCCTGTCAATTGGGATACTGACACATCAGAAGCACATCTTCCCACAGAAGCCAGTAGTAGTKGKATAAGTGGTCTTTCAGTACAAAATGGAATAGGAGAAAGGAGGAATACATCTACTATGGATGATAGCTCATCAACATGTTCTACGGACTCGGTACCTTCAGTTGTCATGAATGGGTCCCATAAAGGAAATCCTTCTTACCATAAAAACCACAAATCACCTAAAAGGTATAATTTTTGGCCTAGTTTTGATTGTTTATTTTGATATGCACTAAAACTTGAATATGTTGCATAAATTCCATAGATCGTACGGGCGAAGCAAGGCAACTTTTGATGCAGGTGATTGGTCTAATGAATCTTGTGCTCAACCATCTGAGTCTGTGGCGGATCTTGGGCAGCTGAATGATGCATCTAGGAGTTGCAAGACAGCTGAAACCCAATCTCAGATTGCTGTTTGCTCCTCACATCAGATGAAATGGGTCAAGCCGCATGACTTGAAAAAGGTTCTCACCTTTTGTTTTATTAGTTTTTTTGCCTGGTTCAATTGTCTAATTATCTTGGAATTGAGGATTGTTGGATAGTTMATGCTTTTGGGTTCTTCACTTAATTTTGCAACTAATATGTCAGGTAAAATTCCAATGGGCAAACATGACAATCTTTTTGAAGCTTTCAACTTTATTTCTTTTCAAAATTACTAAATTCAGAGTAAAATTCTCCAATTTAGAAAATCCGGCTATCACTGAACTGTTTGATTTGTATTCTAAGTTGCTTTTGCCTTTGGGCCCAAGAAGAGAAATGTTAGAAACCGAAAGATGAACGTTGATGTTTTTTTTTTTTTTGAATTGATAATTCTTTAGCTTACTTTGTGTTTTGCCTGTGAAAGATAGTGATTTCTTTTCTTTTACATATATTCTGATGTTTATTGTTTTCTTACATTTGAGCAGCAGCATCTTTGTTAATTTTGAATAGCCTTGTTACATTTGTGGCAACTTCTATACGACATCCTTACTAAATATTTTCGTGTGCATGCTTTGTTGTATTGCAGGAGGAAGAAGTGGTTGTTCAGAGGAAACCTAGCATCAAAGAAGATACTGAAGTTGAAGGTTCCTCTGTTGGGCGGACAATCACTGTTCTGTCCTCGCCCAGGAGCCCTCCCAAGAATATGCCTTCTGCTGTGGAGCTGAAGTCTGAGTCAAAGATCAGCACTTCAGGTGATCCCATATCAGTTAGAAAACAATCTTCAGATAGCCCAAAACTGACCCATGAGTCAGCTCAGGTGCTGCATCCRGCTGAAGTTGCTGTTATGTCCAAACCTGGCACCCATAGAATGTCTACTCCAAATCCCTCCGAAAAGCTTTCTGCACAACAAGTGCGTGTTGCTACTGAAAAACCCTCAACCCTGCAAGTTCCTGTCATGTCAAGACCATCAAGTGCTCCTCTGGTTCCTGGTCCTAGACCAGTTGCCCCTGTTGTTTCTATGGTTCAGACCCCACCGTCATTAGCACGCTCAGTAAGTGCAGCTGGCCGTTTAGGTCCTGAGCCTTCATCAGCAACGCATAGTTATGTTCCTCAGTCCTATCGAAATGTGATGATGGGCAGCCCCATCACTGGAAGCTCAGTTGGTTTCACACAGACTAATTCTCCAAGTTCAGGGTTGAACTCATCACATCCATACTCTCAACCAYCACCGGCGCTCTTATCCAACCCATTGTTTTTACCCCAAAGCTCTGACAGGATGGAAGTGAACATTAACAAACGTAGCTTTTCATTTGGRGTGGTAAATCATGATATAATGCCAAATGGACAGCACTGGATGGAAGGACCCCAAAGGGATAGTGGCACAAATATGTCTCGTGATCATTTGTCATTTAATAACATTAGAAACTTTGATATGTACAAGCCCATCCAGAGCAGATCTCAGGATCACCTCCCATCTGAGTTTCCAGCTGGCACATCAGGGCGTCAGTCTCATGGTTTGGCAGACGAATTTCCTCACCTGGATATCATCAACGATCTGCTTGATGATGATGTAATTGGAAAGACAGCCATGGAGAGCTCGAGCTTTCATAGTTTCAGTGAAGGACCTCAGCATTTGAATCGACACTTCTCATTTCCTGGTGATATTGGTATGTCAAATGACTTGGGCCCATCTACAAGCTCCTGTAGGTTTGACCGAACGCTATCTTATCATGATGACRGACTCCATCGAAGTTATGGCTCTTTGGGAGGTCCTTATGATACAGTCAGGGATATGGTTCCTCAGGGCAATTTACGACCATATGCTAACGGACAGATTGATGGTATGATTCCTAACCAGTGGCAGATGGCAGGTAATGAYAGTAGGTCCTTTATGAACATGAGGAATATGGATAATGATGGTTACCCATATCATCTACCTGATTACTCAAACTTGACATGTGGTGTTAACGGTTATCCAATATTCCGCCCTTCAAATGGACATTGAAATGGTTAACGTTACTGCAGCGGAGCTTGCCCTGGAATTTGAGGGCTGTTATCCGTTGTAATAATGTACTTGAGAGGAAAGCTTTGGTCTCATTAGATTTAGGGTGAGGGTGTAACTCTTTTGCTTAGAAAACATTTTGTAAAGAGTGATCTCTGTCTTTATTTGTTTCCATTTATACGTTTAGCAATTGTGGTTTTCCTATTCCCTGAAAAAGGGTTTGAAGTTTCAAAGTTAGTCTGTGCGGCTATTATCCTCTGCTTCCTGATGGTTCCCTTTTCTGTTTGTTTATGTGAATGTTATTCCTCTTAGGCATATTTTGGTTTTTATGTGGTGGATCCTGTGATGCTCTGCTAAGAGGCAATATCAAATGGGATATCAACCAGATTTGGCCTCCTCTTTAGTATGTTTAGCTAGGTGCTTGGGGACTTGTATCATAGCTAGGTGCTTGACCTCAAATGGTTATTGCTTATTCTGATGATGGCAGTTGACGAGAATCAGCAAGAGGTGAAAGCGTCAACCATGTGCCATAGAGACAGGGGACTGAGGCAACGTAGTAATGTATTCAAAGGACTGAGCTAATACTTTGCACGAGTGTAAGGACCATTTCAACTGACCTACGTGTCCTGAGATGCAAGAACTACCGACCTTCCAAAGGCTATAGACTGCTTTTGCCTGATCTGTCTTTAATGTCGATTTTGGATACAGAAACAGTTTTTGAATATCCATGAAATGTAGTTCTTGACCTTGATGGCCTTCTTTTTTGAACAAGTTGGCGAACTAAACGACTCTTTAACAACGCTATCTCTTCCTAAGTCCCTAAGAAATTTGCATTGTGGACTTGTTCAATGAAAACTTGTCTTCTACCTCTTCATTCTTTCTGATACCACCCTGGAGGGCACCGCTCACCCGCCACTGATCACTGCTCTTTCTTGCTGAGGCCCAAGAGTCAGCAATGGCTTATTCGATGATGACAATTGACCAAAATCAGCAACAGGTTAAAGAATCAACACGTGCCTTAGAGACAGAGAACTAAGGCAACCTAGTTTTGTATTTAAAGGGATTGAGCTAATTCATTGACCTCTTGCACTTTGCAGGAGTGTGAATGACYATTTCAACTGAAGTACGTGTCTTGAGATGCAAAAACTGCAAACCCTTCAAAGCTTATCGATTACTTTTGCCTAATCCTTGTGTTTCATGGCGAATTTGGATTTAATTCTTGACCTTGACGGCCTTCTTTTTTGAACAAATTGGCCAACTAAATGACTCTTAAACGCTATCTTTCCCCAAGAAAYTTGCATTGTGGACTTGTTCAAGGAAAACTTGTCTTCTACCTCCTCATTCTTTCTGATACCACCCAGGAGGGCACCAGCGATCCGCCACTGATCAYTGCTCTTTCTTGCTGAGGTCTCTTATACGTAATCTAAAGAAAATTGAATTGTTCTTCAACAAGGACTTCAAATAAGTCCCATCTGTGTTCATATTTGCTCCATAAACCACAGAAGAAATGGACCATCTGTCTTCGCCTTTATAAGAATAAATCTAAAATTAAAATGATTTATATTGAATTGGGTGAACAGTTTAAAAGCAAGAAGACTACACTAAAGTTCCTTATACAAAAAGTAAGTTTTCCATCGACATGCAGAAAATGCATCAATGAAACAATAATAATCCTTGTATTGGAAGGTGGGAAAATGAGAAATTTAAAACTTGAACTTGTTTCTTAATTTAAAGAGTTTTTTGGTTGGATGTTATTTGGATAAGAAGTTTGATTGGTAATTTTAAGATTAAAAATATATATGTAAAAAAAAAAAAATTGAAATCATCGATTGTTGGACGGTATTAATAATAATAATCCT
Source organism: Rhazya stricta (assembly GCA_001752375.1). Lineage (NCBI taxonomy): Eukaryota > Viridiplantae > Streptophyta > Magnoliopsida > Gentianales > Apocynaceae > Rhazya > Rhazya stricta. Next base: position 2,724,770 of record MEJB01000029.1, on the reverse strand, counting down.
CCTTAGAAGTCGATTAAGTCGAATCTTTTAATCAACTATGAGATTCAATTACTTGATAGGCAAATATCCATGATTTTGTCCGTTCACATAAAGAGACATAATTGATTCTGTACCTGCACATATAATCAACTATGTCAATAATCAAGGTRGATTAATTCTTTTTGATAGTCGTAATYTCACATACATATTTGATTTTTCATTCCAGCAAATGTAATATTATCTAGACATCAAAATGAGTAAAGATTAGGGAGTAATTGAATATCCATATCGAGTTCCTCTACTTGTAAGGATCATTGCTTGTTAAAAAGCTCTAGCGAATCCATATCCATCATATTCTCTCCATATTTTCAACAGGAGGATACAAACACATAAGAGCAGATGAAGTGAAGGATTTGGCGAGTTTGCAGCGGGTTCTCTTCAGTTGAGGAAGTTACTGCAAAATCTCTTCATTCACCGTGGCAACAAATTTTTGTTTTTCTTCCAAATTGGAAACACAAGAAGCACATGTCTATTTGTCGGTGCCCCACTCCAGTCAATAAATGTATAAATGCGGTTGATGAAGAAGAGGCAAATGCCTCTACAAATAYGGTCAACTAAATTTTCAGCTTATTTCATTTTATCGAAGTTGTGCTTATATTCTTTTATTCTTATTCGAATAAGAGTTGATTCATTTTAACTTGATTGTCTACTTATCAACTGCCAAAACCTTTGCTATGTTGGGTTAATATATGTTATAGGAGAAACTAATACCAAATGTGTTTATTTGGTCTCAAAAGCCRTGGACAGTAATGKGATGGATGATTCATGCAGTGATTTCATCAACTTCTACCTAAAAGTTTAATATACTATTATATACTATTTATTACCTTTAGTGTATGACCAAAAATGGGATCTGAMAACTTGAGGAATAAGAACACTGTCAAAATCAAACTTCAAAGTTACGAGGTTCAAGCAACCATCTTATTCATATATCGCTTCCAAGAAACTTCATCCACAAGAAATTCTTTCACCATTGGTCACCACTTAATGATTCATGATCTATACCTAACTAATGACTATATCCTCATGCAAATTACACCAGGAAACGTAATCTCATAGCTTAGCTATATCCTATATATGATCAGCATTTCTTCTATAGATAACAAGTGTAGAAATCTATGGAGTCAAAGCTTTAAATTTTAGTATGACTTTTTCAAGATTCAGAATTTTTAATGGCGAAAAACCCTAGTAGTCAATAGTCAAAATCATGAAGTTGAAGTATAAATAAACCCCAGCAGAGCTACATATTCATTCATTAGATAGAGGTTAATACAGAGAAAATCTCGGTTGATTACAACTTGATCACAACAAGAGAATCAGTTTAATGGGTGCGGTTTCTGGCGTAATATTGATAATCTTTTGGTTCTCTGCTTTGTGTGTTCATTAAACTATGGTATGGTAGCTGATAGGGTTGAAAAGTGAAGAGGAAGAAGTTGATTGGAAGAATCATTAGGCTGGCAGGCCCTTCCGAAAGTGGTATACGTTCCCCCTTTCCTGGACCATCTGCCGTCTGCACCTACATCCGGGAAACTGGCGGCTCCGGCTTGCCCCCATCAACGAAAGGACACTGTCGCTGGGCAGGTTGCTTTTGGCCTTCATCCCCGCCGCTTTATCCGCGTTCAACACCGCCTCCTTGGAAAAGTCGCCACCAATCAGTTATAGGTCCACAATTAAGGGGTTCCATTCATTTATAAGTGGATACTGGCAAATTTTGGTTTCAGAGGGCTTTAGAATACCTATTATATGTTTCAGTTCTCAAGGGGTGATTTCAGGAGGGCAATTACCCCATACAAACCCTATAACAAAAGGGATCCAAGACTCTGGTTCCTTTTCCAACCGGGGCTTTGTCCAAGAGATGTTGTTCCGCTTTTGTTTTTTCTTTTTGTTGTTATGAAGAGAAATATTTCCCTTCATTCTTCCATCTCTTGATTTGTATAGCTTATTTGTACATACACGATGTTCATTATATTCTTTCCAGTAATAAGAAATCCATTTGTACTGATTCTTCCTTCTGTCTGATCGATCTTCTTTGACCGCTAATTAAGTRCATAAATTTACGATGTTGCTTTCAATATAATACTAATTAGAAARGGTCTTGYCGTGGAGAATGACTAACTGAACATGATATTGACATTTATATATATTCAAAKTACTGTGTGTAYTCSGTGCTGCAAATAAGAGAAAGCAAAAGATGAATTCAACGGCTGATTTGGTGCTTATTTGAATGAGTTCTTGTACACATCAATTAATCAAGAACTAGTCAAATATAGCATTCTTTCTTCGTGTAATAAACTACTATATACTCCACTAATGAAGAATGTTTCACCCAATAAGTCCAGAAATGAAACAACTTTTGYATATTCTAAAAACAACCATGTCTATAAACAAGTTTGAGAAAAGAGTTTAAGAGTGTTTCGTGCTGTGTCGTGTTCGGATTAATACATAATCGTTATTAGAGAAATATATATTTAACATTGCAATTAATAATATCATTTAATTTTCATCGTTGCAATCAATAATATCATCCAAYGGTAGATACGATGATACGAAATGCATCTATATATAAGTTAACTTTCGAAGGACTCATCAATCATAATGCCAAGTGAAAAGGGTCGAAGCTTGATAACAATTTGATCTGCAGCTGTCATATGAAGATAACATTAACATGACTTGTATTTATTATGTGTATTTTGGTCCAAAAAAATTATAAGCAGGAAGACTTTTACTGCTTTTAACAACAATTAAACTTTGACAAGATGTAAGGGTGGTAGGAAGGTTATTATTGAACTAATAGCGCATTCCCTTGTAGTTTATAGTTGATTAAAACATTATTCTTCCTCTCCAGGATATTTAAAAGAAAAGGGAAGAAGGAATAAGGTTAGGAGGTTCTTGGAYAAGTCATGTGAAATGCCACATGAGTAATCGTCGAATTTAATTACTCATTAATAATTAATTTACGAGTTTTTTCCAAACTCAAAAAGGAAATCTCTCTTTCTTGTGAAAAATTTGTGCCGTAGTATTACTTTTGATGTTATTGTGTGTGTTGCTTATATAGAGTCGATATTGTTTTTATCAACTTTGGCTATTTCTTTTTATTGTGAATTGTGCAATTAGTATAGATTAATAAGATGTGATTTATGATGAATATGAATGAAGTTTGTGAAAGAAGTCATACATAGTGTTTTTTAATTTTGACTTGTGAAAATTCAAAGATGGTGAACTCGTTTAGATGCTGCTGTTGAACTCAGCAAAGTTACATATATAAATGGTTCAAATTTATATAATGATCAGGCGCCTAGGTGAAAGGACTTTACACCTTTTCATCTTGATTTTGTAGTCGTTAGTTGTCAACCTTCCATATGTAATGCATGTTTTCATATTAGAAGATTAAACTATCGTTACACATAATGTTCAATTCTCACTATAAAAAAAAAGTTATATTTATTATCAATCGACCTCTTTTTCTACGAACGATACATATGTAATCGCAAATTTGTGATGGATTAATAAATGCATAATTAAAATTAAAATTAAAATTTTATACTTGTTCTTAGTTTCCATTCAAGATCAAATTGCTTGATCTAGATTTGGATCTGTAGGTTACATAACTCCTATAAACTATTTGACATCCCGATGACACCCAATCATATTCAAGCCTCCAAGTAGTTTATGACTATATATTTTCTTAAAAGTCGCTGGTTTATATTTTTCATTTGACTCCTAACTAGCAAAAGTAACTTGCCGACAAGCAGTGCTCCAAAACAAAAGGCTGTCGTGCATTTTTATTTTCAATAAATTTGTATAAAAGATAAAATTTTTACAAAAAACATTAATAACGAATTATAATAGTAGAATAGGACCACGTAATATTGTTTGAATCCACGGTTTACCTTTCACGACTTCAGGATCAATCGGTTTTTGACTARGAAGTCAAAAAAGTTGCTTGTAAATCTTTTTAATATTTTAAAAAAAGAAAAAGAATATGGGGTTTGACTCGAATCGCAGTCAAACTAAGGCGGACGCAGCGGTCTAATTCTTGCATGCAAAGTAAAATGCAAATAATTAATTAGTTTCAATTGTTAACAACTATTGACCTAAGCACGAAGGTTCCCAATTGTTTGAGTTCAATGAGTCTCTGCACTCTTTATAACGTTAATTTTCTATTACCAAAGTTTTATATTTCATTAAAATTTTGTCATCAACATTGCTTCATAGATTTATCAGATGGGAATATTTGATGCTTTATTTTTATTTGGAGRGGGTTTGAGGATATCTGAACGAGCAATATTCGATGCTATAAAATGAATATAGCATAATTATTTCTCCCATTTTAGTACCCCTTAACGAATAATGAGCATGAAATCCAACGAAGAGCTCATAGGATTATCGACTACCATGTGTATCTTGGTAAGAGGTGTTTCGAGTAGCTATCTACCGATAATGGAAGCCAAGAAATTCAACACTTTTGAGCAAAACCTGCACCCCCCAAACCAATACACACCAACCTTCCTTTAGCCAATAGCAAATGTTGTTCATCAAGTTTTCCAATGGGGCCATTGCAAAAAAGAAAATGCATAATAATTATTCTCAATGAAAATAATGAATACTATGTACATGAGGTTTTGGATCACTGCCATGAACTTATAACAAGAAATTGATCAAGGAGATTCAAATAAAAAAGAAAAACAATGTTAAGATACAAAACAAAAAGAAAAGAATCATCATTATCTTTTTGGAAATTTTACTAAAATCTGTTTGTGTTCTTTCTCTAGGTTAGAGTACTTCTACGGACACCTTCGCCATTTAGCTTCTGAAACTGCTTCRAGATTTATTACCACCATTAGATGGTTTAAGATGAAGATGATGTATGAACGAGATTACCAGAAAAGTTCATCCCTAGAATGCACGTCCCGGTACTGCCACTGCCGGGAATATTCGTGCACGGAGAAGGACCAGACGGCACCACCGGACCTCTCGGCAGAGCCTCCATATTCAGAGGTCTAATGGCTTCTGCCATGAAAATAATCAGGGACAAAATCAATGCAGATGTGATGAGTCTGTTCATGACAGACATCTTCTTCTCAAGCTTGAAGAAGAGATAATGTTGATGAAAGGGTGATAATAGGGTTTGGTGAGTATGTATTTATAATTAAATCGGTAGTTTGTTTTGTAACTTTTATTTTGAATTTTCCATAATTTGCAATTCATATCATTGACTATGATGCATGGGATATTGATTTTGACCTAGCTAAGGTATTGATTCTTGAATTTGAACTTTGAACAGATAAAATGAAAAACATGGTATATTTGAATCCAAAGAGTGTGCTAGTTTGAAGAAATCAAACGATGGGAGTTGATACATATCATATCAAAATAGGCGGCCATAAATTCCAAGGATGGAGCTAGGAGGTCRCAGAGCGATAGTCGTCCCTAATATTTTTTAAAATTTTACATATGGTTAATATGTTTTAAAATTTATATATATATTTTTTCCTAAAAAGTATGAGGTTGCTCCGTGACAGGTTTCTCATTTATTCTCAGCCCATCAAGACTAACTTTCTAGTTCTATCCTTGATAAATTCGTTTTCCTTTTAGAGAACTTACATTATAATAACATGAAATAATTGGTGATATACATATACATATCAAAYATCGAAATAGGATCAAACTCGAGAAGTCTTGATTCGAAAACAAGAATTGTTACAAATCMTGCTCTTCCGGCTCTGCTAGTGAATACATGTGTCTTAATAAAATAAAAGAAAGGTAACAAAGAAGAGTAGGAAAAGTTAATTTTAGAAATACTCAAGGTAAAATTTTCCACTCAGAAAAGATGAATAAATTAAGGATGGTATTTGTGGGGGGAAACTGAAAAAAGGAAAGAAAATAAACAAACATTTTAATGGATTGAAGCTCGGCAAAGGGAAAAAAAAAAGAAAAAAACATTTTGGATTAAATCTAAATTAATAAAATTTGATATTTTGGCTAATTGGAGACATCAGGTTTTGCCCTCTTCCAGTCATTGTGTAACCGGCCCAGCAAAAGGGAGCTCATGTTTAGTGGAGTCCAACATGTGAAAAATCACTTTTCAACAAATGACGTCAGGTTATACCATATCTCTATTTTTTATATTTTAAGTTTATTTTTTAAAGTAAATTTATTTTCAATCTAAACTTTCATAATATCTTTCTTAATTTATGGGATATTATTACASTAATATATGGGTATCATGGCTAATCTCATAAATAAGAAGAGTAACATAGTAACTTATAAGGCTTTGGTATAATTTTGTAGTAACTTATAAGAGTAAATTAGGTATAATATGTTAGGTTTTCGAGATTCGAGTCTTAATCATTTTTTAAATTAAACAAAAGGTTCTTTTTCAAAATTTTACAACTATAACCAAATAATTAGAACTCAGTTAATTCGATTTGTTCCTCTTCTCATCTTAGAGTTCAAATTGAAAGAATTTGTTAAATTTAATAAATACATATTTAAAGTTCAAAGACGAGAAAAACAATGTTTCAGAAGTTCATTCTAGATACATACTTAGTAAAATGTAAAATCACTAATAAGTAATAACAAAAAATTTGATWTAATTTAATTCAATTTGAAGAAATTCTATAACCGAGCTAATTTTTAAGATTAGTAAAATTTCAAAACAAATTAAATAGRATCTATAACATCGGTTTGGTATGGTTTCTTTKGSYTKGRWTTTTTTTATTTATCCCTAATCTGTTGCATAAAGCTTCGATTTGGAATATTGATAATGGTGAAAATATTTTCTTTTGGGCGGACAATTGGCTTCATATTGGTCCTCTTTCTAGTAGATKTGACCATGGTTGATGARTTGTTAGTKCCCTKTATAAATTGTTGATTCACRGTTTATTAAAATGTTAAATTGAACTGAAATCTTAAAACAACAATTCATGGCAATTCATGAATTGATGATTCATAATTTCATTCGTTTGCAACACAGTTATAGTTAATGATTTTTTATATGATTCTAATTTCAGTTTCAGATAAAAGATTTTTTTAAGAAAAATTTAAGCTAAATATATTCATTTTGTTAGAAATAAACTTGTTCCGAATGATGAGATGCGAGTCACATTAGTAGATATGCATTACCCTTTTATTTACTCGTCGTCGTGCTAAAGATGACTCGTCAATTTGAACTTTTATACCATGGCTAGAAGTATACTCCGCATACAAATCACTTATTATTTTTCTTAACATAATTAATTATTCTTGGACATCGAGTTGTATTATAATTTCATTTGAAATACAATTATAATATCTATAATATATTAAAAGGCACAAGATATGAGAATCCTTTTGTGGGTTACTTTATCCTCTAGCCTATTCAGATATTTCTAATAATATATTGGCTTTGAGTATTTTGAGTGACACAAGATCCAATGTTAAATACATTGAGAAATGAATGAATTTTGTAAGATATAAAGTATCTCATACGTTCAATATTTTTAAAATTTTATGAAATTAATTTAACAAGGTACACTTATTTCATATGTTCAATGTTTTTTAGAACTCTACAAAATTTCAAATTTTCTCATATGATTCTGATCAAACTTCATATATGATATGCAAGTGGGAGGTCACTTCTCACCCTTCTATCACTTGTAGAAGTCACAAAGTATATATGTTTTTTCAAAGTAAAAAACGGTGATAATTTAAGTAGAGGTTTAGTGACTAATAATCTATCTGTTCACAATGAGGAAACATCGTAGTAGAAAGTTATACTTTTCAATGAAGATTATCAATATTTTGAACAATCTTAACATTCTCAAAGACTAATTTTTAATTCAGAACTYGGTGATTCTCTCACAGTTCAAGYTYTGAACTTGACAATTCTAAAGATCCAWCRCAGCGTAATACATAATTTTATTTCATTTTTTARATCATAGGGAAACATATATTTGTTTTTTTGATTTCATGTGCAGATGGAAGAGCGGAGGTCATTAGTTTCTGCAGGACGTGAAATGGTTTATAAGACGGTCGATGATATGAAATTTAAAAATCATAACAGTCAAGACCTCTCTTATATTGAAAGTACTATTATCAGTTTGAAATTAAATATGATCTAATACATATATCTTTTCCTTTCATTCTCTCAATATCATTTAGAACTTATGTCCATGTATGTCATTTTAGATTCTAAGTAAATTAATAAAATTTTGTATTTAACAAAAAATTTATACAAAGAGATTCTCATTTGAAATAGATCATTATATTCCTATAAGAACCATTGATGACAAATGAGTTTTACTTTAACATATTTAAAATATTATCTAATACAACTTACAAGGTGGTACAATACACATGCAATCTGTACTTGTATATCTAAGTATTCTCGTAAACCTTTTTTTTAATCCTATAATTAAAAAAAAA
>MEJB01000029.1:2678678-2713998 GCA_001752375.1 Rhazya stricta | reverse complement strand
TAAAGGACATGATAGTAATTTTCAATATTAGTCAGTTCAAAAAGTATCAAATTTTGAATGAAAATATAAATACTTCTTTTATATGAATTAATTCTTAAATTTGAAAAATACAATGTCCATGCTGATGCGCGGTCCACATCCTCCTTGTTGTATTATAATTAATTAATTTTATATTCTTATTGTATATGTATATATTGTTTAGTTTTTTTTTTTGTGTGTCCATATCAAGATGTAAAATGGACGTGGTATATAGAATTATTACTGCATTATTTATATGTTTATTTAATATTTATTTATTATCTTATTTCATCATGTCAAAATAATATATGTTATTTTAATTGTTTAGAGTAATAGACTATTTATTTTTTAAAAAAAGAGGGAATATAAAAAAAGGAGAAATTAAAGTCTTTATATTTTTGTTTTAAAATTATGAGAAAATAATAATAATACTACATTCATTTGAATATTCTTTTCCTATGATTATGCAATTATACTCAAAATTGAAATAATTTCCCAAACGTGAAAATTTAATATTTAAAAATCAAATTATTTTCGATATGCAAAATCCTGAACAATTAAATGCGGTCCTAGATAGATTTGAGTGTGCAGTTGCATAATATGTATAATAGATCTCATATTATCAAGATGTACTCAAACTTGTTTTTAGCAGGCCACTCTAGTCAGCTACAAGAAGAGTATTCTATATAATTACTAGATATACTTGGTACAATTTTGTGTATCGTTGTCTAGGACCCCAGATTAAGGAGTTATATGCTAGATGATTTTGTATGGGAACATAGCATGGAACATTGAAATATGCCCGTGAAAAGTCATTCTGTGATCATGAAAATTATACTTTAATGTTAATCGTAATAAGATGATAGTTTAATTGATTAGAAAATATTATTATCTGATGATAGGTTCTGAGTTTAATCTAATCTCTCGCTTCTTTATGTATTTATAAAAAAATAAAAAGTCTGAAGTTAATTATTATTATTTTGGAAGTCAAAGCAAATATGTGCTTGTTTCCGATTTGACTTGGTCGTGTGGTTTTTGGAGATATTTCATGCAACTCATTGAGGGAAGTCGTGTATCTCTAAGCAAAAGCCATCCCTGAATTATGTAAAAGATGCAAGAAAGGTATCCATTAGAGACTGTGATAATCGGAGTAGCTACGTAATTCAGAATTATTCATGATCTTCAAGGAAACAGAACACAAAGACAGGAAAAGGGTCCAGAACAGCCAAACAAATTCACCTACATCCCAGAATCCCACAAGGAAATATTAAGGAAGAATAATTTAATCGCTATTTTAGAATGATGATCAGCAGCTTCCAGCTCTAGCAGAGGACTCCTTAACCAATCATCGGAACCCTAACGACAATGTTGCTGTCGTTAATCCAGATACGAACCCTATGACACTGGAAATCATCAGTCACAAATGATCCTTCGGGAACAAGAGTAGCAGTCRCCGAATGGTTTTCCCTCTCAATGGTGCTTACAGCTATATCCCCTTTTGTTCCGAGGAGTTCAGGCCATGAATTTTTACCTGTAATCGAGAAACAGCAAAATCTTACTTATCAGATCATGCAAGCTTGATCCAAATCCTTGACAGTTGCATCCTGCCAAAATCTCACACAAACCAAAAACCAAACATAAAATTACCAGAACGCCCCAAACCCCCTATCTTCTCTATTTATCTAATATATACAYATATCAAAYAATAAAAGATTTACTCTATCCATTCATATATGTGTATTGTAATTCATGATAGAGAGCGCGACATGGCTATATGAGATGATAAAGTGTCCTTATATTGATTTGAATAATCCTTTATCGTGAGTTAAGTTTTACGATATCTTGAATATGTAAAATTTTTATRYATAGATGTCAATTTCARACAGAAGCAGGTGTATTGATCCCACTTACGGTGGGTAAAATGATAAAATGCCCCTAATCTGTACTTGGGCAAAGGGYAACTCTATCCCCTCATGAGCTAGCTTTAAGGATAGGGTTCGATTGTCTATTTTATGCATAAAGTAAATAAAAATTAAAAAAATACGATACATGTATATACCATACTAGATAAGTTTGAGAAGATAGTTACTGATGTACATTTGGGACTTTTATATTTTTGCAAAGAATGAGCAGTGTATTAGAAGTTTACCTTTGCAAGACATTGTGGATTGGAAAGTTTGGCTATGCTCTCTTGTGCTATTATTGTTCTCTGATGTTGGTTTTGAGGAGTTGAAAATGAGCTATTTATAGGTGAAGAAAGAGAATACMTATATGGAATTGGCCGGCAAAATTTGTAGCATACAAATGTCATGATTATAGACTACGTAATATGATGATTGGAGTTGCTACATAATTCATAAATTACTCAGGATCTTGGAAGAGACAGGACACAAAGACAGGGAGAAGGGTTCAGACCGTCSCAACGTTTTCTTCTACATCCTAAAATCCCAAGAAAAATTAGGAAAGAATAGTTCAAACCCTATTTATTAGAAACCTAAGATTTATGGGTTGTCAGGACTTTGTCAAGAAAGAACAGCTTTATTACAGCAGATAAGAAGAAACCAAGAACCTACATGCCCTTTTAGAATTATCGTAATCGACATTGTAATAAATTAATTAGTTCTTTACAAACTAGTTGGTTTAATTTGCTAYAGATTTGTGATGAACTGTTGAAATATTTCCAGTGATTTAAATTTTTTAATATACGATAAATTTTTTCTTTTGCAGATTTTGAAAAGCATTTATGATGGATTGAGTCGTTTTGAAACTTTTGCATATATCACTAGCAAATTCATGGCAAAATTTACGATCGAATAGCATAATTACATTACAAAAAATGAAAATTTCTTATCGTGGATAGTAATGATAAATGCAATATATATAACTAACACCGATCAAACTTATTTCAATATTTTCAAATTACATACTTTTTATTAAATCATAAATAAAAATTACAGCAAGAATAAAATCTCCCTGTAATTTATTCCACTTAAACTATTACTAACTATTACATCGCTATAATTATAGCATTCTTTGATATATAAATAACCAGATTAGAACATCAATACTTCTCTAACCAATGGCAGGAACCCTGGTGATAATGTTGTTCTTGTCCACATAAACACGAACCCTATCACAGCGAAAATCTCCAGTTACAGTCGAACCTTCCAGAACAAGAGTAGCAGTCACCAAGGGGTTCTGCCTCTCGATTGTAATTATAGCTCTATCTCCTTTTTTCCCAAGAAGTTCAGGCCACGAACTCTTACCTATAAATACATAAAGAAATAAATCAGTTAACATTACGAAAGAATCATAACATATACTATATAATGTATCGAAATTTAATTTTATCTCAATCATTACACGCTCGAGATAAAATGAAAAACTAAATTACCTCGACATTCAGATGCCATTTTTTCTCTCTGGTTCTTGTGGCTGTCTTTGCGATTGATTCGAGAGTTAACCAGTGAGCATTTATAGGCAGCCATTCTGACGATTACTTATACCCGAAGGCTTTTTGTTTTGACTAATGTGCGCTGAAATTGATTTATAATCATTCTCTGTATCTTTGAAATCAACCATTGCTGCGTTTTCTACACACAAAAGGTTGAATACGTGCAGGCTTACGTGCCTTCTTCAATCTCTTTGGATTCACATTTTTTCATGAAAAAAATTAATTTTTACAAAGAATGAATAAATAGAATTTTCTTTTTCAATTAGTACGAAATTTAACTTATTTAACTTAATTGGTAAAYGAACCACTAAGTTAATGTGAAGTCTTGTCTTTGATCTCTACTTGTGGCATAATGTTAAAAGGACTCCGATTAATCGAGTCCGAATTACTCTCACATTTCTCGTCTATCAAGTATGAGAAAAGAGGAACTTTATAATTGTGCATAGAAAATGCTGAGATTAAAACACAGATGTAGATATAAAATTTTTATTAAATTAAATTTTTATAATTTATTTAAATAATCAAGAGTTAACTTTAAATGCTTTCATTAAAATTAGGGAGTATRTGACATCTCGATCAATGAAATGATGACATGTATTAAGGATGATAATGTTCAACCAATGAATGAAGCTTGAAGAATCAAGTAATGCTATATCCTCCTAGATGTGATTTCGATCAATCAAATCAATTATTTTTGCCTATAAATAGAAACTAAAGCAAAAGGAGACRAGGGTCAGAAATTCATATCGARCTCCAACCATTGAGAGAAGTTTAGAAGAAAGACCATCAAATTTCTCTTCAAAATTCAAAAAAAGAAYCAATGGTGAGTYATTGCCACGAGAACATTTAAAAGATTATAACACTTTTCTTATCAAATTTATAGGATTAATATTTTGTTACATATCTTCCTTGCTTTGTATTATTATATTTTACAAATGAGAGATTCGAATAAATAATAAACACATGTATTGTTTTATTGCAAAATTGATACAATGGAAACTTATATATGATCATATATTTTTCTGAATTTTGGTTTAAAGTTAAATATAGATATTCGGCTTTGATGGAGAAAATTATTATGTATATATGAGTTGTTATAATTGGTAAATGAATTCTTTGAATTTAGATGTAAGATTTGAATATTTTTTCATTCAAAAAAAATATATGACATCATGTAAAGATATTCATACACCAACAATCCTTTAATTAATTATGTGGTACAATCTTTAGAACAAAATTACAAGACTTTTCTCATATCTATTAGTCAACATAATATTTTCAAATCCATATCACATCTATTAGTCAACATAATAATTTCAAAGCCATATATAATGTTCGCATTCAAAATCATATGTAATAATCAAAATGATTTACTTTTCAAATTCAAACTATGTTTTTTTATTTTCTTTTTCTGTTGAAGATAGATCTGCTATATACAAAATAAAACTTACAAGAAATTTACATGGGCAGCCCATTGAGAATAAACATTTTGCTAAATTCCTTAACACTACAACCTAAAGTCTAAATTCTAATCTGGATGGGTGGTAGTTGGAAACCCTTCTGAAATAACTGCATAGTTCTCCATTTGCCAAAACATAGAAATCGCTGTCTAAAGACTCTGCCCCATTTAATGCCATTTGGAGTTTTTTCTTTGTTGTTCTCTAAATTAAAATCCATCCACATTTTCAAATCAACAATTGGGAAGAACTTATGTCTCATCCAAAAGGAATATATCTTATCCCATGTCTTTCAAATTCAGCCGCAGTCTCTAAGAGCATGGAGATCAGATTCCATAGCAGTAGAGCAAATACTACAATATGGGGAGGGTACTACTTGGATCTTCCAAAGATATTTCACTGGTYTTCAATATGTTTTCGAGCAAACCATAATTGAAGAGCAAAACGAGTTGGTTCTTGGGATTTCCACAATTTTTTCCATTGAGGTTTAGCATTATCATCCACATCAATTTGCATAAGATAAATCCTTTCTACAAAAGGGAAGGAAGAACTCTCTAAAGGCCAAATAGGGGTATTAGGGCAATCTACACTCAGGCTGTTTAGACATATTAAATAAACACACAATGGTGGTAAAATATATTGAAGTTTCTCCATTTTCCAACCACTTAGAGGGTGCCAATAATCCGCAACAAGGAGATTCCAATCATCTATAGGTATCTCAAAAAGGCTATGATCATAGAGGCGATCACAAGGAAGCCATTTGTGTCTCCAGAACAAAGTTTTATCCCTTTTGCCTACATCCCATTCCAAATGATCATGGATTAATTGGCAACCAAATTGGATGACTCTYCAGGTCTGTGAAGTTTGTYGCTTGATGTAACCAAATCACTTCCTAACAAAGGATACTTAAGCCTCACCCAGAGTAAATAGGGGTTGCTAACTGCTTTCCAATAGAGTTTTTCAAGGGCKGCTTGATTCAAACATTTCAKCYGCCTAAGTCSTAGGCCTATATATCCTATTCCAAGCCACAATACGAATAGTMCGACTATCGTTGTTATTTCTCCAAAAGAATTGTCTTTGAATTTTCTCCATCTGATCAATAGTGCTAGCAGGTAGATTAGAGGTTTGCATAGTGTTGTAAGGAAGAATATTGGTAACAGATTGTAGGAGAACCAAATGAGTGGCTCTAGAGACTTGTCTTCTCTTCCAACTAGAAAATTTATTTTCCATTTTGGAGATTTAATAGTGAAATTGTTGGGCTTTCAAGCAAACATGATGAAGAGTGCCAAGATGTCCCAAATCAGTAGTTAACTAAACTCCGAAATTCTGAAAGATACATCTAGCACAATTACTACATATATTTCGAGAAACATGGAGTTTAGATTTCAAAAAATTAACCTTCTAGCCAGAAATTCTACTAAAGTCAATTGTAGTTTTCCCTATATTAGAAGCTTGCTAGTTTGAAGCTTCTCCAAACAAACAACAAGTCATCTGCAAAGACAAGGTGGGATATAGGTGGTCCAATTTTACTAATTCGAAAAGGTTTCCAATCCCCAAACTTCACTCTTTTCTCGATCTTCTAGCCTAAAACTTCCGTACAAAGGACAAAAAGGTAAGGTGATAAAAGGTCGCCTTGTCGTATCCCTCTCGAAGGTTTAAAAGCTAGAAAAGACTAGATAGGAAGGTAGAAGAAGTACAATTTATAATCAAGAAAGTCATGTGATCTAAAAAGCCCACCTTCTTGATAACTTGTGCAGAGAATGTCTACTCGACCCTATCATAGGCCTTTTCAAGGTTNTATCCCTCTCGAAGGTTTAAAAGCTAGAAAGACTAGATAGGAAGGTAGAAGAAGTACAATTCATAATCAAGAAAGTCATGTGATCTAAAAAGCCCACCTTCTTGATAACTTGTGCAGAGAATGTCTACTCGACCCTATCATAGGCCTTTTCAAGGTTAATCTTGGCTACCATCCAGCCTTTCTTACCCTCATTGAGCTAATAGAGTGGATGATTTCTTGAGCTACAAGCACATTATCTGTTGACAGCCTTCTAGGAACAAAACTCCTCTAAAGATGATGAATTAATTTTGGCATTAATGGCTCTAGCCTATTAGCAATAATCTTAATGATCAACTTCATTAAGACATTATATAGAGCTATAGGCCGAAAATGTGAAGCATGTTTAGGACAMTCTTGTTTAGGGATTAAAATAACAAGAGTTGCATTGAGGAATTCAAGAACTATACTAAAGAGAAATATATTTTGAACAAAATTAACAATCGAGTTTTCTAGGATATGCTGATATTTTTGAAAGAATAAAGGACGGGTACCATCAGGGCCCAGAGCTTTGAAAGCTCCCATTTGAAATAAGGCCTCATTGACTTCCAGGGTATACACTCCACTATTGAGCATCTGATTCTACATATGGTTAAAAAGTGCGTAACTTTCGATCTTATGGGTCATAGGGGGAGCAAGTTTCTTTGGTGTATGGCTCAGAGAAGTCTTCYAGAATTATGTCCTTCAGAGTATTAAGGTCCTAGTTTCATAGCCCATTCACTGTCTTCAAACACTTAATTCTGTTTCTAGCCTATCTATTGAAAATGGCAGAGTAAAAACCTAGTATTTCTCTCCCTATCAATCAGCTAATCCATACGAGCCTTTTGAAACCAATGAATTTCTTCCCGTTTAAGAATACTTATATATTCCTTTGAGAGTTGTTGTTTCAATCTACTAAGGAAAGTTGAGGGTTTCTCACAAAGAAATTTTTGGATACCCTCCAATCTAGAAATGCACCCGMAGACATTTTTATTCCAACTTTGGGCTAGAACAGYGAAATCMATCAAAATATTAAAAAGTTATTTTCCAGACRAATCCCAACAGATTCTAACTAACTCCTCAAAGCTAAATGGATGAACCATGTTGCTTCCATTCTAAAGGGTCTAGTACTGTTCAAAGAGTGGGGTAAGAGGTGTTTGACAAAGCCTTCCTAAAATAAAGATTGCCAAGCATTATTACASAAGGCTCGATAATATTTGCAAACCCATCCCTTTTATTAGTCCAGGTGAATCTCGGTCCACAGAGACCCATATCTTGTAGTCCGCAAGTATTAATAGTATCAGTAAGGTGTTGCCTTGTCAGAGAGAGATTCGGCATCCCCTTGCCTTATCAGAGTCAATTAAAACCTGGTTAAAGTCTCCTAGAACAAGCCAAGGAAGATTAGTTTGAAGGCAAACAATTTTAAGGTGGTTTCAGAGGCCGTTATGAGACATAAGTTGGGGACAAGCATATAAACTAGAGAGCATCCAAACAACTTTTGAGTCTTGTTTGATAGCTACATAAATATTTTGCTTATATGCTACTAGGACTTCAAGATCAACCTCAAGAGGATTCAAGAATAACCATAGACCGCCAAAGAAACCCGAAGCTTCCACTGCATGCATTTCAGTAAAAGGAGATTGTTTCAAAATCCATTGGCTGAATTAATGGAAACTTTAGTTTCAGCAAGGAATAAAATATTGGGCTTGTAGATCCTAACAGTCTCCAGCAAAATTGTCCAAGAATTTTCAAAACCTATACCATGGCAACTCCAAAATAAAGCCTTTATTAAAAACACAGGAATTAGAGGAAAGGGAGATTACAGTC
This sequence comes from Rhazya stricta, assembly GCA_001752375.1. Taxonomy (NCBI): domain Eukaryota; kingdom Viridiplantae; phylum Streptophyta; class Magnoliopsida; order Gentianales; family Apocynaceae; genus Rhazya; species Rhazya stricta. Next base: position 2,705,429 of record MEJB01000029.1, on the reverse strand, counting down.
CCAAGTATCCATGGGTGAACAACTTTCCTTGTCTATCTTAGCCTGATCTTGTATAGAATCTTCCTCAAATACAATTTCAACATCAACTAACTGTTGGTCTTGTTCATCTTGAAGCATCAGGGTTGTCTGTTAAGTCGACGCTAGAGTTGAATTCCTAAAAATCGAACTCGATTGGGACACCAAACTCAAAGGAGTTTGGCTAACCGTATAAGAAATGCTCGATGTCCCCAGGCTTGAATTGCCAATTTTAGGCGTAATAAAGGTCAATGCTCATTGATTTCTAAGCAAACTAGAAGCTTGGTTCTAGACCTTCGTATATATAACCTCTTTGCCTCGTGAGCCTCCCCACCCCAGTCCAATARGTTGGATCACTACATCTGTACCCCTAATGGGCCGCTAGGTTTTTCCACCTGGGAGTATCTTACTCCCACTAGATCCAACTTTATCTCTAATATATTGGAGTAGAAACCAAAGGCCTAGGTATGTTTAGTAATCTCTCTTTAAGTATATTAATATTGGAGTCCAGTTCAACATCCTCTTCAATCAAAATCCTTTCCAACTAATTTCAGTATATCAAACCTTAATCCACTGTCTAATTTGGTTCAACCCAAATCAGAAGGGGAAGAACATGCCCCTAAGGTTTTAATCCAAGYATTTGTTTAGCTTGAGCTTGGTACCCCTATCCTGATCCGGATGAGGCAGCACATATGGCCCCTTGTCGAGAAGTTGGCATTTTTGTTAACTTATTAGCAGTATTGTCAWTCCTCTGCCRTTGATTGCCTCCTCCTCTCCCTCTGCTAAAAGTCTTAGGTAGCATCCAAGGGCCATAGGGCCTTGTTTCTTTAACCATATCCTGAAGATTAGACCTCTGCCCATTTATAGGTGAGGCCTTTGTAGTTGACTTTTTTCTTTCTCAATGACCACYAGGTGATGGCAATCATTGCGAGAATGACCATATTCCCCACGATTGAAGCAGATTGAATGGCAAGCTTCATACTCAATAATTTTTTTKTACCAAGAAGCAAAACTAGTCGAATAAGAGCCTCTGATAAATCAATTTCTACACATTCCAGAGCATACTTGCCTCTTTAAGCTGCCATGGTAGTAGAATCTAGGCTTTCTTGCCTTGCCAACTAAATTCCCAATTTTAAGTAGCATAGTCTCATCAAAAAATTCAAGTGGAATTTGTGGGAGTCTAATCTAGACAGTCGTCGCCATAATTTTATCAAGTGCTGGCCTGAAGTTGGGAGCCATTTCGCCAAAGTTAGATATTGTCCTAAAACTATCCATGGTCCTTCATTGAGAATATGTAAGTAATCAAATCTAGAATAGCACCTAACCAGATAATATCCTTATTACAAATCCACCAATTCACCCTCCTAGTTGAGTTTCCAGATATCTCTAAGTCTTTGCTGTAGAATGCGAAAGGAGAATGTGCACCCAAGAATCTTAATAATAATGGCTCTGTGCCGTAAGTGCCAGAGCCTCTAGTAGTCATCCGATGTAATGTCYACAGTTGGTAGTTCTTCTGGGGTGTCGTTCACCGGTAAGGGACCAAGGATGGTTTGGGGCAGTAGCTCCTCCAACAGATCATCCTTTCCTTCTCTTTCACCAGTGTAAATCGGTGGCTCTGGAGGGGCACCGGTGAGCATATCAACAAAAGTGCAGCCATTAAGAGGTTTGGAGGGACGTGTAGGGGCTTGTGCAGAGTCCTTGGAGGTAAAAGTGAATGCCAGCAAGGTCAAGGGCTTGTTGGTGGCCTTGCATTTGTAGTTCTTGATACTTCAAAGGAGTAGCTTTGTTTTTCTCTAGTGGGGTTGGTAGGTTTTCCCTCGTCAGTTTCCATCTCACTGAAAGCCCTTCAATGGTACTTTTTTTTGTAAAATGTCATGCATGTATAAGTTAGACATATTTGATAACTCGATTAAGTGCTCAAAATGAACTTTTTTTCGTTAATTGTTTCCTCTAAATGGCTTATGAACTTTATGCTCCTAAAATTAAATTCATTTATTYTACAATTTCTAAAATTTGGAAAAGTTTCGARAGGGTAATTTCTTTAAAATATTCTTCGGTATCTTGAGTAATAGATGTGATAAATATGGATAGACTTGCAACAGAGTGCGTCAAAACAATTTTCTCCTCTTCTTTTGCACTCTATATAAACACTTTTTAGCAAAATAGGGTGGGACTAAGCAAGTTACGAAATTTCAGTGGTTCAATTAATAATCACATAATTTGCAGGGCTGACATGAATAAAGGTAAAAATAAATAGGGTKCTCAACTTAGATACTTCTTAAGTTGAGGGATGTTTCTGAAGTAACCCTGTAATACATAAAAGGTGTATTCTTGCCTGTGAGTATACAATGTGAAAGTTCTGTAAAGTGACATGCTGCACTTTTCATTCTATAGCTGGAAAAATGTATGCATCAAAGTGAGAACAATCCGACACTTCAGGGACTAAATCTGCAATTTCCCCTATGTCTCTCCCAGTCCGTAGTTTTAGCACTTTCTTTTCATTAGTGATCTCCTAATCAACTCTCTTTCTAGAGTACCTTATATATATTTTTTACATCCTTCTTCTTCGCTATTTTAGGAGTAAGGATATATATACTTTACATTCTGGGTTGGTGACATAACAGAAAATATATAGGAAGAGAGTGTATTAGAAGATCTAATACCTTTTCTTTCCTAATTATAACAAAAGTTGGAGAAAAASAGGTTTTGGATTAAAAATCTATTTCTATATTAGAATAATGATTTGTAAATATATATTTCCAAACTATTATACATTGAATGATGAGGCTCCTCCACGACATGTAATTACTTATTATGACCCAGTTAAAGGGAGTTAGTCAAGAAGATGTGTTATATAAGAGGACACGCATTGGGTCAGTATYGATTTAACAAATAGGGAACCAGAGAATATGAAAGTTCTGTAGCTGMTCAAATCAGAGTTTAATCTGTCAAGCTGAGGAATTTCCCTTTTCATTATTCTTGATCATATGTCTTATTTCAAATGGTGATTTATTGCTTAAATCAGAAAGAAAACTGAAAAAGGGAGTATATATAACTGAAGCCACTTTTATTGTAGTTGATCAAATACATATGTTATACGACTGAGAATGACTGAGAATTCTGTAACTTCTATGGCTTTCCTTAAGCTATTCTCAGCTCAAAATAATACTTCTACAGTGAACAGAATAATGATAATGATCAGCAGCTTCCAGTTCTAGCAGAGGACTCTTTAACCAATCACCGGAACTCTAACAACAATGTTGCTGTCGTTGATCCAGACACGAACCCTATCACACCGGAAATCTGCAGTCACAAATGATCCTTCAGGAACAAGACTAGCAGCCACCAAATTGTTTTCCTTCTCAATTCGGCTTACAGCTCTGTCCCCTTTTGTTCCGAGGAGTTCAGGCCATGAACTCTTACCTGTAAACAAGAAACGGGAAAAACTTTATCGTCAGATCATGCTCAGATCCAATACTTAGCAACTATTCAGTTACTAGTAAATTACCTGGACATCGTGATGCCATCTTCTTCTTTGTTGTAAATGAGCTCTCTTCTTGATTTCTTGTTTGTTGTTGTGACTGATTCTGTGTTGCAGAAATGGTGTGTGCATTTATAGGCGGGGTTGCGGTGATAACTTGTACCGTGAGATGGTTTTCCTTTGACTAATGTCCATAACGGTATCATATACTTGGCTTTATCTTGGCGGCTTTCATCTTTATCCTTGGCTASAGAAGACGAGCATTTTAAGACGGCAGAATACTCCCTGCTAGACAGTTGAAAAAGTCTACCAAATGGCAGGAAAAATATAAAATTCGTTACCATGCGATAATTTGATTTGCTTCTCCATAATTGTAATATCATGTTATTATGATTACAAGTCCCATTTGAAATCAGATTTCTTTCTTTCGGTCCACTATGATTTTTCAAAGCTCACGTTGTGGCTGCCTGCCTACTAGTAATATCAAAGTCAAATATTTATTCTCTCTAGCTTATGGTACAAGAAATTGTAGCAGTGACTTATCCAATCGCCCGTAAAATAGTTTGGTGTCTGTTAAACCTGTTGGGCCAAGAACCAATTGGCCCAATAAGGTTTTGTTATTGTTGGCTGAGCCCAAAAGAAAAAAAGGGGTAAAACTTAACCTTAGAAGCGATGATGGTTCGTGTGTGGAATAGACCGAACAGAACACTGTGACCTCAGTGTTGATGAAACGCCAGTCTCTCGGCTCTCCACCATTCCGTGTGTGCTGATACATGCGACATAGATGTCTTTGTGACTCTTTTGGGTTTAACTTCCCTCTAGACCAATTGGTGGTGCATCTAATAGCTTTTGTTAGGAAGAATCAGATGTTATCGGAGRAGATCTGAGCCAAACGATCCGAGAAATTGTACAGGACAATTCCTACAGTGTCACAATTAGCTTTGCTGCTATAGTTAAGGAGTCCTTTGATATCTTCGGAAATGATTGGGACACTACTTTCTTTGTAGTTTTAGCTGCTTTTTCTTTGTCCTTCAGGAACTCCCATATCTGTCTGTATCRGTCTAATCATATATGAAGTTGAATCAAATTTGTGAACAAGTATAATCCCTCCTACACTAGGAGTCAAAATTAAACCTTTGGCTTGAACCCAAGAACAGAAATTGCTCTTCCTAATGATCCAGTACCGYGAGGTCTATTGTCAAACAGAAACGGGAAACCTTCACATAGCAGTTCTGTTTAACAAATAGTGATGAGCCTTGGATAAGTTARYAGACAAAATGTACGATATCAAAGTTCATATCAAACGCAGGACAACGTTGTCAATGAAATTTGCTTTTACTATAAAAGCTCTGACTAGAACCCCCCACTCACTTTAAGAAGASCCGTTCAAAAGGCCAGTCCTAAACAAGGACTTTCTCTAGGCAGGCAGGGCTGCATTATCTGACAAATGAAAGAATACAAGAATTGTTTGTAATAGGATGGAATGAAACTCAAGATTTGCTGAAACTGGTCGCTATAGGGATTATGACCACTAGAATAAGCACAAGAAGAAGAATTACACCAATGCACATGCATCTTCTGCTGCTCCTCTGGTAACTTTTTGCAGTCTTGAGATTCTTGGTTCCATCACTCACATATTGGGCTGCATTCAGCACATGGTGCTCAATGTCATCCATCTGCTCCCCCTGTGCCTCSACCATCACTGCCATGTCCAGAAATATTTGGTGCAGCTCTAGCAAACTCTTCTCTATTTCTTTTGCTGCATCATACCTGTCTTGTATTTCCACCACAGTTTCCAGAACCTTTCCCCTCCCGTGCTCCTATTGAGTATAAATAACAACAGAACATTAATAATCAAAGAGCCTGCTAAAATGTTTCCAAAGCCCTCAAACAAATAGAAACCAAGAAAAGAAAAGAATTAAAAAAAAAGAAAAACACTCTCAAAAATTGAAAATTGGAAATTCTCCCCAAAATTAACAAGATCCGTTACACTTATAGAAAAGTTAACGAAGAATTTTTCATGTACCTGTATGGCTCTAGACAGAAATTCCTCACCCCCGTGGCCATTTCCACTGGAAATGATCTTCTCTATGACCTCTTCATCCGGGTTCTCCCCTGTCACAGTATAGTACCTTCTACCAACAGTCTCCTTGTACTCGTTCATCATTCTCTGTCTCAATCCTTGAAAGTCCATCATCAGCTCCTTGAGCTTCTTCCTGAGGCCATTAGTGACTGCAGACCTAGTACGATCAACAGGGGTGCCCTCTTTGCACCCAGAGAGGCGCCTGCTTAAGGCATTGGACCTGTCCATCTCCTCCAGCTGGGATCTAATAGCCTTAGCCTTCTTAAGCACTGCCAAAATATCTGCATTGATGCGGTTCCGGAGCAATTTCAAGGCTTCTGGCTTGTGCAGAGTCTTGCCTTCTTCATTGGCATCTTGTAAACGGCCCAAGATATCTCTGATAAAATTCATCTCCTTTTTGACCTTCTCTGCTTCTTCAAGAAATGCACTGAGATTATGATCCATCTGGGTCATCCCCATCTCCAGATCTTGGCCTGCCTCAAGATCTTTCATGGCTTCTTTCTTTAGATCAACGTAGCTGGTGAACGATTTTGTCATCAAATCATTCATCTTGAATTTCTAAAGAAAATCAGATGTCAAGATGGAAATGATTTCTGGAGGACAGAGCTAGAAAGATTTTGAAGAGACTTTGAGATGAGAAGTGAGGAAGAATCAAATCGTGAGATTGGCAAGGAGGGGTTTTTGGGAGTCTTTAAGAGTTGGCTGATACAGAGATTAATTAGATAAATAGCCGTTGCAGTTTCCCAACGGCTATATTTTGAATAAAAAGAGTATTTTTCTTGTCCATCTTTGGGATCGTACTCCGCCCTCCCCCGCACCTTTTCTCGGGAACTCCTAGAGCGCCCTTCAACCATAACTACTATAAAATCAATCGAATGAGACATATAATACCTCCTCCTTTTCTTTTAATTACTTACCAAATATTTGGGAGTTCGTCGGACTGTTCAGCACTCTGAGCCCCCATTGGATTGGAAAATTTATCGACAAAATATATAATTTTATTCTTTATTGGAAAACATGAGATGATCAATGGACAATAAACGAATATTCTCATGTTAGCATCTATTTATCCAGAGGAGACGAAGGAAGTTATATTTGTTTGCAGACATAATTCGAAAAGAACAATCTTAAAATTGCTTATTGATCGATTTTTTAGACTTCCAAATGAAATTAAATCTTATGTTCATTTTATTTTCTTTTGATTTGAATTTCGTGCTCCTGGATGAATCCATTTTGTTGGACTTCATTTTATGATTTCTTTTAAATTTTTCTAATTTTAAAAAGGAATTCCAATTTAAACCAAACAATCAAAACCGAAATTTCCATTCTTATAAAACTTCGGTCAAGTTCAATTTTAGTAAAAAAATTTGAAACCGAATTTTCAAACGGAAAACCGTGCTAATGTCATATTCCTACTCTCAAAGGATTGTAAGCAAAGAGATACCCATATTCAAACTCGACAAAGAATATCTAAAAGTACGAGAGAACTCTCGATAATAAGCTCACCAACATAGCCCCGTACAGAAAGGGTGCCTCGTCAGAAACTAAAATAATTCTTCTTCTTCTTTGAGAGCTAATGGAATYCTTGGGGCAACCTTTCCATGTCTCAACAAACAGCTTCTTGTCCCTTTTCTTCAACTAAGCCTGACATATCATAGGCATTAGCTAATTTCTACAAAACGGACTTTTTTGGGGGGTTTGCAGTCAAATGCTTCCAAACCCTTCAACAGCTTTACAAGATCCTTAGTATACAGAGATCACTGAGTTTGCATTGTTTCCGACTGCATAAAGATCGGTGTCAATTTTCTTCATCCAAAACTCAGTGTGTTTATTTTACCTGATGATCCATGTCTAGTGCTTGAATCAGCACGTTTTCACAATTTCTATTCTTTCATTAGTTCCTCATTCGGAAATAATAATCCAAATAGACATGAGTCAAATAACCTATACATTTAGATAAGCTAGTAAGTCTTTAATAGTAGAGTTCTGTCTACGGTAGGTCATAAACATAGGATGAATTAGATGCTTTTTCACCCATCCCATTGTATTACAGGACCCACAATAACAGTCTGGAAGCAGAGTTCTAAGTTAACCTTCTTCTTGCAATGAATATTGGTCTCCTTCAGCAATTGGTTGAACTCATATTTCATGTAACTAATGGCTTAAAGAGAGGCATATAGCTGAAATAATTTCACTTTCAATGAAAGAACTCTAGTTGAAGTCATAGCTTTTGTAAATCTAGCCAAAAAAAGTGATAACTACAAAGCTTTTGCAGCAAAGGTAAAAGTTGTATTAGAAACACCAAAGGTTCTCTTGAAGAGATTAGTTATTCTTTATTCGCATGACTACCAACCTTCTGCAACCATGAACAAGCATCAGTTTATTCTTTAACCAAATCAAAGTAGAACGCAATTATCTGTCAAATACTCCACTTGCCGCTATTCTGGCTAAACAGGCAGGAAGACCCTCATATGTACCACTGCAGAGGATTAGACCAAAGAGCACCTCCAAGCTCGCAGCTTTACCATGAATACATTTCAAAACAATGGGATGGAATACTTAAAATTTGAAATTCTCAAGCATAGATGAAAGCCCATAAAAATAAAAGGACGAAAAAACAAACCTTGTCTCATGTCTCTGTTTCTCTGCTTTCACCTTGAGCTCAGCAAATATCAAACCTGAAACCCACTATGCTTGCACAGCGGTACTGGGACTTGAATTCAACAATGAATTTCTAGACCAGACTTAAAGGCATGCCATGTTTTATTTYAAGAAAAACACAGAATACATGCCTATATGGGCGAGCATGATATGCATTTGATGAGACCACTGATGTAATCTTAATCATTTTTGAGTTAGTTATATTGGATCATTAAAGAATCAAGAGATCCAAACTGCAGGCTGTTAAAAACATCGATTTATCATGATGCAAAAGGGCAAGACAACATCTCTGCTATCATCTATTACTGCTTCCAGAAGCCAGATCAAAAGGAAATACAACACGTGTAATAAGATAACACTCACACAAGCTAAAGTAAGAAACACTAGAAACCAAACATGAACAAGTTAGGCAATCTGCAGGGAGGTCAAAGACCTAATAAGCATGACAACACATGAAACTAGAGACACGGGGTTTACATTAAGATGGAGTAATTGACTAGTTGGTCCCTAAACTATTTCATTGAAAACATATAAGATTCACAATGATTTGACTTATCATTCTAAATCCTATTTGGTCCTTCTGCCACCACAATTCGGTAGTTTTCGACAATTCTAAATATCTTTTATTTATATTGTATTTTCTCTTCTTCTTCCCCACCCTCTTCCTTTTCTTCTTCAACAACAACCACCACCATCACAACCAATCTCTCCTTTAGCGGCAGCTCAGCTGCATACTTCTAGAATAGACTTATTACTGTAGCTACTGTAGCTCTGAATTCAAAAGCCATCCATGGCCACTTTGTCTGCAATGGTGCTAGACTATTTTGCTCCTCTCAACACATGGAACACTAATTCATTGTTAAACCCACCAAAGTCCAACAGAAACGCAAACAGATGCCACCCAAAGAGGTTTTCTAGAATTGCCTATCCTCATCAACCGCTCYATATTTCTCTATTGGAGTTAGGTTTTGATGAACATGAAGAAAGAGAAAGAAAATATAATTGGAAGGACCAAGTAGGATTAAAAAGTTCATGCAGAGSAGCAAAATGGCTAAAAAAATATACTCATGAGGGATCTTAAAAATGAAATAGTTTTGGGACCAAATACATAATTTTCCCATTGAATAATATACCCAAAAATGTGCAGAAGCATTGAAAATCTGCTCATATATGCCTAATATTGTAAAGGCTTCATTAGAGAGAGGGGAAAAAAAAAAAAGAAAAAATATAAAACGAAAGAAAGCTACAAACATCGGGATGTTGAAAGAAGTTTATAACTAAATATCACCAACATCAAAGAGCTCGAGCTCGAATGCACTTACTTTAATCTAATCTATGAAGGTGAATGATAACAAGTACAAATTATTAACTTGTCTGATGTTAGACTGTTAATTGTATCCAATGTTTTACTTTTTATACCATGAAGACATGCCAGATGTCAAATTTCTGTTGTTGGCACTATAGCTATCATGATTTGACATTCACTACATGCCAAACAGTTATTTAAAAACAGAATCATACAGTTTCAAGTACTTGCATTTGTGGCCAACAGATCTGMCTAGAGACCAAAGCCATTTGGAGTCTATAAGCCATATAAGAAAGTTATAACAAGATAATATAATAAGAGCTTTTTATAGGRTTGTAGCCTGCAAGCGCAACCACCCTTTTCAGGCGTYTGTATCTCAAGTCACAGGAATTAATAGTGGCCAGATAAATCATGCATCCAAACAATCTCCTCAAAAGTGAGTTCAGTCACCGCAAAGCAAAAGAAAAAGTGCTCTCTCAATAATAATGTAGAAACATTTGTTCTAAGAAGCTTTTGTTTGAAGAGCATGTCAACAATCATGTGAAAGGTTAATCTCAATAGATTACCTCAGCTTGGATGGCATGAGTTGAACCATCTACAGTTCTTTTTCTCCTACAGCCTTCTAGAAAACTGCGCCACACTAGGGCATTTGGAGGAAAAGGCATCTGATTTATTAATTCTTCAGCTTCCCTAAGATAACCATGTCTAGCCAATAAGTCAACAGCTAGTAGATAGTGATCCATTTCTGGTTCAACGTTGTAAATAGATTTCATTTGCTTAAATAATTCCATCCCCTGTTTTACAAATCCAACATGCCTGCATGCAGAAATAACAGCAAGAAAAGTAACCTTATCTGGTTTGAACCCCTCCATCTCCATCCTTCTAAAAGTTTCAAGTGCTTCATGAGCACAGCCATGTAAACCATGTGCAGAAACAATGACAGTCCAGGAAATATGATTCCTATTTGTCATTTCATTAAAGATCATAATTGAACTCTGAAGGCTCCCACATTTGGCATACATATCCATTATTATATTGCAGAGAAACGTATCGCAACATCTAAAATCATTTTTAAGAATAAGGCCATGAAGAGAACTACCCAAAGCAAGGTTGCAGAGTTTGGAGCAAGCACTGAAGAGGCTAACATAAGTGTAATTGTCAGSTCTGATGGAAGCTCTCTGCATATGATCAAAGAGTTCAAAAGCTTCTTCGTGATCACCATTTCGGCAGCAAGCTGCAATCAAAATATTCCAAGAAACAATATCAGGTTCCTCGAGCATGGAAAATAGTTCTTGAGTCCTCTCATACTGCCCAGTTCTATTATACATTGCAGCAATCACATTACACAAAACAACAGCACGTGGAGTGTTGTTATACTGTATAAAGGTAAAGGCATCAGCTATTAGACCACTTTTAGCATACGAGGTGATAAGTGAGCTCCACACATAATCATTATCCTGATAGCCCATCTTCATCATTAACGAATGAAGCTGTTGAACTTCTAGAGCCACACATGACTTAACGACCGCAGAAAATGTGAACTCATTTGGACTATAACCCAGGTGAATCATATCTCGCAGCAGCAAGAAGGAAACAGAAGAACCTATATTTGAATACCCTGCTATCAAAGAATTCCAAGATGCTATGTTCTTCTCAGGTAGTTTGACAAAACAAATGTGCGCATCTTCTAATTTACCACATTTAGCATAAAAACCAATCAAAGCACAACCGACATATACATCAGACTCCAAATTTCTCTTTATTATCTTCGCATGAACATATTGTCCGTACGATGGGAGCTTTAGACYAAATAAGGAGTTAAGGACACTGACAAATGTTGTCTGATTAGGCAAGATTCCTTTGTTACACATATTCCAAAAAAATTCAAATGCTTTCTCTGATCTGTCACCTTTTGCCATTGCTCCAATGATAGTATTCCATGATATGATATCCTTAACAGGAACCACCTCAAACATTTTCTCTGCCAAAAAAATATCTGCGCATTTGGCATACATATTGACCAACGAATTAGACACTAAAACAGAGCCATCTAAACCATACTTCATCGCTACACTATGTACTTGTTCTCCTAGTTCCAAGTCACATTCCCCAGTAAGACCAGATAAAACACCTACAAAGGTGGACTCAGATAACCTCATTCCACTCCTTATTAGCTCAAGAAACACCAAAATAGAATCATCAACAAGTCCRWGGTGCCTAAACAAAGAAATCAAACAATTCCAGGTCACTAAATTCTTTTCAGGCATTTCTTTAAAGACACAAATTGCCTCATCTAAGCATCCATGATTCCCAAGCATACCCAACAGTGCAGTTCCAACAAAAGCATCTGAAAATAAAAATCCGCACTTCACAATCAGTGCRAGCAATTGAAATCCCTGAAAAAGAGTCAYTGAAGCACACTTTAAAATCCCGCCAAAAGTGAACTCTGTCAGCTTAAATCCACAACACCTCATCTCAGAAAGCAACTTCCAAGCCTCCCCTAAAGCCTCAACTCGACAGTAAGCCTTTATCATAGTATTATATGAAACAACATTTCGCTCAGACATGTTGTCAAACAGTTTTTGAGCTGTCGAAACTTCTCCCAGTGCTGCATATCTTGCGAGGATGTTGTTGTAAAGAAAGATGGGTTGTGATGGATCCAAGCCCAGGGTGATGGTGAGTGCATGAACAACCTCCATAGTGCTGAGTGATTGAAGTTCAGTGGATTCTTTAAGTAGCTGAATGACCTTTTGGCGTGTGATTTCTTCTCCATATAGCTTTCTATAGGTAAAATGGTCCCCAGTGGAGATTGAGAATCGAATCTTTGAAGTGGAACAGAGTTTGCTATTAAAGAAGTGTAAACTCTTGGAGGCAATTGATGTTGTCTTCCTCATGCAGACGCCATAACTGTTACAAGAAGGAGAAAGATGGTGTTAGTGCTGTCAAACAGACCAGCGGACGACGCAGCGCAGCGGGCCGCAAAAAACCAGCCATTAAGTGGACCGCAGAGGGCTGGGGAAACCTAAACCCAACCTGGCCAAGGTGAGTTGTGGGTTAGGCAAGCCAACCCACCAAAATTTGTTAGAATAATATTAAAAATTAAAGAATCTCTAAACACTCCCGAAAAATCTCTAAACACAACATTTAAATGATAATCATAAACATTTTTAGAAAAGTTCTTGCACATCTGTATCAGTTTAAAGCTTGCAACTCCGTCCACGAGGATTTATTCACTGCTGACTAGGACCAAAAAAAGAAAGGAAGGTGAAGGAACCCATGACAATTGACAATTCCACTCCTAGGACAAGAACTTTCTGAGTATTCAACTGCTTGGAAGATCAGAAGCACATCATTCTTGGAAATCACTGTGAAGGTCACCAGAAAGTACAAAATACATAGTAGAAGTTATGGTTCAAACCATGTTTAAATGCTAATAAACCTAAAACCTCCATATATACATAGCAGTCTATCACTTTTGGCTTCATAGAAAATGCAGTGGAACAGCCAAGATGGTTGGCAAAGTCAACAGTTTTAAGTTTCTTTGTTCCTGGTCTAAGTGAGTTTTAAATAACTCTACAATCACCAAATTGAACAATTTTGCAAAGTTTGGTTAGTTCAATACAAAATTGATACAAATCAAATTCACCCAACTGTGAATTTGTGATCTTAACACCAAGAGACAGCAAGTCCACTATCAATTTCTGAATACCCAAATAACCATATATAAATAAATCACTTAATTAACTAAACAAGTCAGACCAAACTACACACAGAAGTTAAACGGATATGTAGATACAGATATGAGAAAGAAAACGACACTAATTTTTCCATAACTCAAAGAACAGATGAATAGCTCCAATTCATTATCCAAGTCAAGCAATAAAACTTGTGCTGGAAACTTCTACTCATCAAAAATCAAAATAATAATAATAATAAAAATAAAAAATAAAAATAAAAAACCTTCATTTGGAGCAAAAACTAATCCAGAAAACCTCATTTCTCAAGAACCCACGTTTCTTCTGCTATCGAGTTACACAATCAAGAAAAAGGTAAAGGTTTCTACAAAGTCCAGATTTTTCTCAAAATTTCACACGGAAAGAAGCAATTAAGGAGAGGTCCACATGAGATAATTAGCATATCAAAGCAAATTCATATGGAACGGCATAAAAAAGAAGATATCAGCTTGATGATGAAATAAGAACTGTCTGTATGTTGTTTCCAAGGAAGGGCAGAGAGGAAGAAAGATACCAGCTCCGGCGACAGGGACAGTCGACTAACTTGGGGAGATAGGACAGAGTCGGGAGAGTCCGTCACTCAGTCAGAACAGAGGACCCAGAGGAGGAAAGATCTCGATCTTTACCGGGCTTAGACCTGCCGGGCTTCAACATAAAGTGTATCAACCAGGACCGGCCCGCGGTACTGCAACACGCCCAACCCTACTGCTGCAGTAATGTAGCGGGCCGAGCCGACTCCAGGAGGGTTGCTTTCTTTTCCATCCTCTATATATACAACCTCGGACGTTTTAACCCTAGTATTCTTTTCGCCCTTCTCGGTACACACCAAGACCTAGAACCTGTGTCCCATTTGTCACTGCCACCACGCCTCCTGCTGCTGCTGCCCCTCCTTTGACGACGATGGCGAGACGAGGTTGAATGGTGGTTGTGATGGGGATGGTGCGTAGCCGAGATTGAGATATGAAAAGGAAAAATAATCTTCCCTCTCCAAACTCAATCTCTGCTCTTACGAGTAGGATTTATGTTTTGGTGGAATTTTATTAACGTCCACAGCGGTTTCTACCCGTTAACAGACTCCAAAACAGGGTATGAATCACTAAAAGCCATCAAAGTGGCCCATTCCGTTTCGTTATACAGAGAAACCGTGGTCGATAGACGGTGATTGGTTTCGAGATCATCTCCTTCCTCTCTACCGCGTTTCTCTGTATAACAAGATGCACTGGGTCGTCAAAATCACCGTTTCCGCTGGCAACACTACTTAATGTTTAATTTTTTCTGTCTTTGTATAAAAAAGTTGATTGTTTTGTCTCCTTTCGCAACTGAGAAAAAAGGGAAGTGAAGTTCTGACTTCTGATTAGTACAATGTGGGAGGCGCCGGGCCAATCAAACAAGCCTTGGGAGATGCTGTGTTATTTCCTGTGTCTAGGATTAGATTGCCACTAATCTGGGTAGTTTGTCAGACCTCTTGAATGGATGTCGGATTCATGTCTTTGATGCAGTTAGGGTTAGGGATGGGCCATGCCGGTGTGGTAGTGAGTGTCGGGTGATACCTCCTATAACCCGGTTATACGGGTTACATCTCCGACAATTAGGGATGACAGGTGGCTTGCATCCGTTTTGATGATGTAAAGGAGGCCTTTTTACTGTCAATTTGTTTGCTCTGTTATAATATTGGGGGTTTAAAAGTAATTAAACTATTAAAAGTGAGGGTGGAATTAAATTTATACCCTTCCCAAATTTACACTCAATTAATAAATTTGTTTAGGTTATTTCACACATTAAATTAAATTTTCCTTTTTTGCAAGTCTGAATATTTTAAGAAATTTGTTTAATGTTATAATTTTAAGTTTTGATTAACTTGTCTTAAATTATGCATAATTTTCTTAGAGATTTTTTATTAAAAATAGCAATGGTACATGACGTAGTCATTGATTGAATTAATTACAGAGTACTTTATTAAATGATAAATATTAAAAAATAAAAAATGACAACTAGATAAAAAAAGATCAGAAGGAATGCATAAGTTTTCCTACTTAAAAGTTTAGTTTTTTTTTTTAATTACGAAAAAGATGTTAATTATATTAGAGTAGCTCCAACCAAATCTGCTTGGGCGAGTTTCAGTACATTAGGGTAAGTGTGCAGTGACATCTAAGAGCGGAAACCTTAATACATTATTCTTGCACTAAGGGTCCAAGAGCAGAAAGATCATCATCTGAATGTTGCAAACGATGCACTAGCAACAAACAATTGGACTCAACTACAGAAGAGTCAAGCTCACACTCCTCAACCACAAGAAAAGCTCGTTGAATAGTACACAACTCTGCATGCTCTGACGTGAAAACGTCAATTATACATTAGTGGCCATTTTAGTAGTTCCTTCGGAGTCCCTAATAAGCAAACCAATCATTGCAGAATTTTGAGCCAGCTCTCCAAGAGGCATCCAAATTGATCTTGACACAGGAAAGAGGCSGAGGAGTCCAACAACCGGACACGATCGGTTGACAATGTATTTACCAATTATGATCAAGTTGAGCTCCTCTAAGATTTAGTAAGAAAAGAATGCACAAAATCACACAAAAGTTTGTGCATTAACAAATCGATTATGAAAYATCCATTGATTCTYGGCATGCCAAATGAACCAAACCAACAAAATACAAAACTCAATTTCAACCTCCAAAAATAAAGACGAATGTTGAAGATTGAAGTAAATTATAGAATACCTTAAAATAAGATGTCGTCCCCACACATGCTTGACCAAAATATATACCTACCAATTTGTAAGTATTAAGGGCGTAAGGACAGCAAAAGAACAAATGATAATCTGTTTCCACTATAATTTGACAGAATGAGCAAAGCAAATATGGAATAATTATTCTTCAAGATAAACACTCCCTAGTAGGGAGAACGCCATGCATAACCCGTCATAACCAGACTTTACCTTTGGTTGTATGTGAAGCTGCCAAAATATAGTCCAGACTGATTCTTGTGTGTGATGATGATGAGGTAGTAGAGGGCAGTGAGCCACAATGTTCCATAAAACCTAAGCCCAAATAATATGCAGATCTAATTGAGAAACATCCAGAGCTTTCATAATGCCAAATTTGTACATCCCTACATGGCTCAGCTGATAAAGAAATGGTAAGAATAACCTCCACATCTTACCTTTGGAATAACTGATCAATCAAAGACTGGTTCCACCTTTGAGGATTCCGTAAAATAAGAAAACTCACTAAAAATGTGGGAGATACAATTAAAGAAGTGGAACTGGAAGTGGGCGAAAGGAATACCGAATAGGGATCCAAGGGTGTTGCGAAATAGAAGCATAGTCACCRTCACCAATTCGCCATATGAGACCTTGTACTGATAAGCCCCGGGCTTCATAAATGCTTCAGCAAAGAAAAGAACCACCAATACCCAATCTTGCCCGCATAACTCTGYATTCAGATAATACTTAGCTCGAAGAACTGGACTAACTAACAGATCAAGGGAGTTTAAGAGACACCAACCTTGCTTGGCTAGKTGAGCAAAATTARACACCTCAAGATTTCGAAACCTTAAACCGCCATCCCTTTTAGGACGACACAGTGAATCCCATTGTCTCCAATGGATACCTCTTTTACCCTCCTCAATACCCCACCAAAAACTTGCCATGACAGACTTAATTTCCGCTAAACTGTGCACTGGCAACAAAAAAATAAGACATCACATATGTGGGAACCGCTTGAAGAACAAACTGGATCAAAATGACACGAGTAGCCTGGATAGAAGGTGCTCCTTCTAACCACTAACCTTCTTCCAAACCKTATCTCGAATATAGGAGAAGATTTCCCTCTTAGATCAACCAGGGAGATATGGCAAGCCAAAATATGTTGCGGTTGGATCTATCTCCCGAATCCCTAACTAGAAACAAATAGAAGACCGAAGGCTAAACAATATAGAGGATTTATGGACGTTAATTACTAGGCCAGAAACTTGGCGATATCAGTCAATTAAATCGGTCATGAATATGATATTGGATAAAATCGACTGCAACATCAAAAGGCTATCATCTCAAAAAGTAAATAGTAAGCTGGGCACCATGTCGGCCCATACAAAGTCCTTGCAATCGCTGATATTATACCACCCTGTGTATCAGAGCAGGTAAGTCCTTAGTACAAATGGCAAATAGAAAAGGAGAAAGAGGATATTCGTCACCCTAACGGATGCCACATGTCAGACGAAACTACTGGGTAGGAGCACCATTCATTAAAGCCAGAAATGAAACAGCACGAATACAACGCAAAATCAGCCTCATAACACAATCTATAAAGTGTAACCGAATCATCAATCACTMGAGATAATTCCATTCCACTCGATCATAAGCTTTGTTAATATCTAGCTTCAAGGTAAGGGATGTCAGCCCTTGAGAACGTTTCACCCAATGAAATGCCTCGAATACAATGACTATACTATCTGTGATGAGACGACCATGTACAAATGCACTCTGTTCTGGGCTRATAACCTGTGATAACCATGCTTTCAATCMATTAGCAAWAATTTTAAAAACAAGTTCGTATAAAATAYTACACTAACTGAYCCGGCTAAAYTCAGCAACAAAAACGGGCTTAGTTACCTTAGGTATGAGAGTAAGATAAGTAGCATTAAGTGAGTCCACATCAACTCCTTCATTGAGATCTGAAAAAGGTATGAGGTCACCTAATGCCCGATAATAGATCTATGTTGCCGAAAGAATGCTGCATGATAGCCATTAAGGCCTGGCACTTTAGTCGGTTGCATAGAACGAAGAGGTGCAAAAACCTCATCCTCGTTAAATGGTGCACCCAAAAGTGTTGCATCAATAGGATTCAGTAGATTAAATCAACATTTGATAGAATATTATCGAAGTTCCAGYGGTCCGCGTAGTAGAAAATAGAGTTSAAAGATATTGAACTATCATTCTCTGTAATATATACGGATCCGAATAAACTGTTCTAGATGCATTTGTCAAGTTGGCTAATATAATATCATCGTCTACTTTACCTAGCATGATGATAAAAGTAACTAGTATTTTGATTGCCAAACCTCAACCAACCAATGAGCACGGGATCGAGAATGTCAAAAAGTTTCTTGGTGTAAAAGCAAACGATCAAGSCGTTGCTTAACCAGACGAATGGTTGTTGGAGGAGCCTGGCTATCATATAGATGTTGCAAACCACGTTGCAATTTTTAACTTGAGATGGTAGATAACCATATTTCATATGACTCCAAGAAGAGAGTTTTTTGAAGATGGGAAAGCTGCTGCAAAATACAGGAGCAGAATTAGTCCATTGAGAGCAAACCGTTTGGATGCACTCRTCATCTTGGAGCCACTAAGGCTCAAAAGGAACAAACGGACTCCGTGAGAAAGCGCTTGTGGAGAAGAATGCCTTGGATCCTTTCGCTGTACGGGAACAGAAAGAGTACGATAAGATGGATATGGCAGTAAACGTTTGACAATGGAAGAGGGAAAAAGAGACTCCAGCTATCATTTCCCATTGCCCTATCAAGACGCGCCCAGACTTGCTCTCCCCCTTCACGCCCATTAGTCCAGGTAAATGGAACCCCCCGAAGCCAAGATCACGCAAACACAGATTACTGTAGACTTGACGAAAAGCCGAGATTTGGCTCATGCTACGAGAATTTGGACCTTGCTGCTCAGAAGATAAAAGTATTTGGTTAAAATCCCTTATACAAATCCAATGAGCACTCCGTCCTTGCCCAATTCGATTCAAAAGATCCCAAGTTACAACCCTTTTACTCCTTACTGGATGCCCATAAAATCCAGTGATATACCAAAAAGAAGAATTATGAAAATCAGAAACTTTAATATCAGCATGATTAGAGGAGTGAGTCTCTAGAGTAGCATACCATTCAGATTTCCATATCAGAGCAAGACCACCACTCCTCCCATTACTAGGAACAAAATCACCACAATCAAACCCCAACCTACAACTAATAGATTTCATACAAAAACCATAAAGTTGTGTTTCACAAAGAAACAAAAGAGGGATTTTCTGTATTTACATGCTGCTGGCTGTGTTGCTGAGCAACCACCGCCGAGGGAGAGTTGATCACCTGGTCACCCCGTGTAGCTATCTTCATGGGATCATTACGTGAAGAACTGGAAACATCAAGCTGAGAATATTCACCCCTGGGCTTCTTAAGCAGCTTAGACGTAGTTGGCAAAGGAGGACTTAATTTCCATTTACGCTTGTATTGTACAGTGGACCTAATAATTGAGTTAGTTAGWTTCATTAGCATACTGGGGTTAAAAATATTCAGGAATTAGCCACTACAATAGGCGCTGAGCTGGCAAATGATGACGTGGAAAGATGCGAAGGATCAACACGTGGGACTTGGACTTGCGGAGTAAGTCACTAATGTAAGCACACGCTATGCCACGGTGATGCCAAAATTCTTTGACGGTCATCCTCCACTGTTGCAATCGGCCGAGTCGAAGATGGAGAAGGAGATTCCGAAGATGTAAACTCAGAATTTGGTAAAATGATGAATCATTCTTGTGGAGCATGTAACCATATTCCATAACCAAAAGACCTTCGCAGGTCCTCCGTGAGAGGTCAATTACCAATATTTGGAAAGCTGAAATTGGATGACCCAAGTGGCCACAACAATAGCAAACAAATGGTAAAACGCTCGTATTGAAGATCAACCACCTGAGTAGCTTTGAGAGGAATAATAAGCTTAATACCCATCTGAGTGGGAGAGATAAATCCAACAACACCCTCATACGAAGGAAGAAAGTTCCATCAGTTATATGTTGACGTAATTGGACTTCCTGTACTTCCAAAAAACAAGACGATAAACGTTTTCCTACTTCCACTGTGAMGATTTCAGCTGGAAAACCAGGAACATGCACCCACATCCAAGTACTCAGAAATTCTGGTTTCTGAAAAGAGGGCTCACTGCGCCAAGGAAGGAGAACCAAAATTGAATTTTCGAAACACCAAGGTCCTCGAACTGCATGACTGATAAATCAGGAAAAAAAACATCTGGAATAACTCACCTGCAATACGAATGATACGAAGTCCATCCAATTTCCACAGCTTAGACATCAAGGTTCGGAGAGGAATTTCTCGATCTGTAAGCAAATGACCAATACAACTGTGGGTACAAACCTGAAACGCTGATGAAACATCCTCACATTTAACATCAATAGATTCACTCCTCCAAAGGAGTGAGAGAGACACCCTTAAGTTTGAGCACCAAGTCCATGTCCATGGGAAAGTAAAAAAGACAAAGAAATTCAGTAATTCAAGAAGTAAAAAACAGAGACGCAGAGATAGACAAAAAACCATTCAAAGAAGGAAGAGAAAATAGCTTAGATAAGCCTAGCAGCTGTGGAGCCACTAATTAAGCCACATTACCATATCACGCTCCAAAGTTTAGTGTCAAGAGGAGAAAGTTATTTTTATCGAAAATGATATAATATTAATAATTGTAATGCGATTAGATTAGAGGAACCTGAATCGTAATGCCTACAAATCACAATAACCAGGATCTTCAAAGCTGAGGACAACACTTCTTCAGTCTCCTAAWGGAACAACATCACTGGTGGAAGTTTCCGGAGCAAAGATTTTAAAAAATTCTAAATGCCTAATGATCGCAAAGAATTTGATAACACTCTTTTTGCTCTTTTATATTTATTATTTAATATTATTTTATGCATTTATACTATATTAAAAATATTGTAATCTATGAAAATCATTTTTAAATAACTTTATTCATTCACTACTTAATTATTATCAAATAAAATTATTTAATTRAATTATAGAATTTCAAATCAACTTACGTACGATAAGATAATTTTGAATAATACTTTCTCATACATCTCTGTATAACATGTCATTTTAGAATTTTAAAATAATTTGAAATCAACAAAATAACTATCAAAGTCTGACGACATATGAATTAAACCTATATTACCACATAAACACATGACGGAATGTTTTCAATTTTCTCCATACCATTTTCTTCAATGTTCAATTTGCTTACCATTTTGCCCGGAGAAAATATTATGCATTTAAACCTTTACACTAATAAAATTAAGCATATTATCCTAACAAAATAAGCATCATAAATTATAAATTATAAATTAAAATTACTATTAATTCAAATGATTATTATATAAATTTATTATATAATAATACAAGAACCATTTATAAAAATTATTTTATACATATTAAACAATCTCGTAAAKAAACTGAATTATAAAATYAAATGACTAAATTACCATATTACTCCTCTTGTACCRTACTTAATAAATGAATTYGATCATTTCTAAAAATTCATATAATCYCATAATTTTAAATTTTGACTAATTACTTTTAACTAATCATTTCAAGTTTTGAGGAACACTTTTTGTTAAAAAAATATCAATAGTCAATAATATAATTATGTTGCAATAACTATAAATAAGGATAAAGTTAAATAAAAGTATAATAAATATTTTCTTGACTTCGTAAAATGCTATATATTTTTAAAAAAAAACAGCAACTATAAAAGACAAATAAAAAAGAATGGAAGGGTGTATAAGGTATCAGAGCCAATTACAAATATTGCAGGTCGTTCTTCAAAAAACTGAGAATTCTGGATAAGCCTAATTCACAACTCTCTTAAGAGGCCAGTAWTACAACCTTTGAAGCATCTTGACATTTGACACGATGAATGGAAAGCACACATACTACAGAAAATTGCTATCATAGTTGTCTTGTCCAATCAAATGGTTCCCAATCTCGAGCAAAATTCGCAACAGCTACTTTTTGCATCTCCACTGATTCATGCTTCCGACGACGATGCATGTCTTCAGGTGGCAATTGTAACATGCCTCTCACCACATTGAGGCCAAAGTTGCTTTTGAATTCTTTTTCATCATCAATCACGTGTACGAATCCCTTGTTTAGTCCAAATTCTACATGGAAGTATGGGAAATTCTTGGGAATTGATGCTCGTAATCCTTTCACACTAGTGTCAATGAGCTTCTTAGCATTGTGTTGACTCCATTCTTCTTCTGCCTCATCAATTGCCTGTAAAGTATATGTTAGGATCAGTGATTCTGGCAAATTGTGGAATAGCGAAGGAAAGAGAGTGCATGAGGTGCAAGCCTTTCAGTTTGCCTTTGGAACAAAGTAGATAAAAATTAAATCCAGACAACAATATCCTTGGTTAACCTAACAACTATATCAAAGCACAAGAGTCAAAAGAGCAAATATGAGGAACCACATGTACCAAAGAAAATCCCCAATTCAAACAGGTCAGCTTTAAGAAAACTTCTTCCCCCCTGAGCCTCAACGACAGCAAATCAAGCCTGTCCTTATATTGTTCATGTACTTATATTGCTACACTATGAGTAACACATTTTTGAAAAGGATCTCAGTCTGATAAATAGGGCACTTAAAACCACCTAATCAATTGCAGATTTAAAGAGAAAACTTTCTCTTAATAGACACAAAGAAGATTTAGAGTAAACACTCCAAAGGAACCTTGACCATCACCGTATAACAAAAATATACTCCAGAAAAGAGTG
Organism: Rhazya stricta; assembly: GCA_001752375.1. NCBI lineage: Eukaryota > Viridiplantae > Streptophyta > Magnoliopsida > Gentianales > Apocynaceae > Rhazya > Rhazya stricta. Next base: position 2,682,587 of record MEJB01000029.1, on the reverse strand, counting down.
ATTTTCAAAAAATATATGTAGGTAGGATAACACACAGTCACCATATGACAAAGTAGTTCATAAATATCCTTATAAGCATGTTTCCAATCTTGCACAATGAACCAAGAGGCAAACAAAGAAAAGGTTTTAAGGGCACAGCATAGTAAGTCTTTGAGAATACCATCTCAAAACAAGGTTCAAACTTCATTCAGGTTAGGAATATAAGGAAGCTATAAAGAACTTATTATTTGCTCTTTAGATAAACCCCAACCCAACATCCCCCAGGACAAAAGAAACACTTATCTGCAAACGCAGATACCAAAAGCTCATAAATGTTAAAAAAATTAAGGAAAAAACCTTCCAAGCCATCTAATGGATATTCTTCTTGCTTTTTGATCTAATCAAAGAGAAAACTCAAATAAATTTTCTACAGGGAAGTAAAAGTGTTAAAAGCAGAAGTTTCCAAGCCATTTGAGATTAACTCTTCTAAAGATCATAGCATAACAAAATCACGACAACGATGCATAAACCAGAAGGCAATGGAGAAAACTAAACCTTCTTAAAATATAGTGGTGCCTGCTTAGCAACTTTCTGTGGCATAGGAATGCACTCTATCAAACAATGTCGCTTYTGCTGTGCTAAACCAATCACAGTTTCAAGGAACACGAGCTCCTTCTCTTGCTTTGCAAACATCATGATTAGGCATTTCTTGAAGTTACGGATTTCATCCCACACATTATTGTCAACAGATCTAGTGGCAGACTCATGCTGTTCAGGTAAAAGACTACGTATAGTTAACAGAATAACCAAAAACAACTATAGGAACTATGAGACAATGTAGGTGGAAATATAAATCTTACCTGCATGGTTAGGATGCAACAATGACCAGGTACAACAGGCTCCCAATGAGGTAATGATAAGTAGGTAAAATTGGCAATAGCAACGATAAGATGCTTGGGTCTTGTTGGATTCTCAAAGCAAAATTGACACCTCTCATGCTGTGTCAAAAGGCGATTTGCATGCTTAGTGATTTCACTAGATTTATAATCATTACCCCGTCCTTTCTTACGAATCTTTCTTCTTGGACCATCATCATAATCATATTCATCATCTGCCTGACTAGCAACACCATATTGCTTGTTTCCCATTATCCTTTGAGCAAGATGCAAGTCAGCATCCTCCTCTTTTCTCTTCTGTTGAGTTGATAAGTTATTCATAATATATCTGATGAAAGATCGGAGAATGCAAGCGAAAACATCAGATCCAATCCCTCAGTTAAAACAAATGATAAAGCATGAGAAATTATTCAATTCAAAATCGCAAGTAAATTTTATAAAAGGAATGTAGTTTACCGGCTCGTGCTTCCATCAACTCGGGGTCTGTAGGACTCATTCTCAACTTCTTGCTTCAATTTTGTATTTTCTGCTTCTTTCTGATGGTATAAACATGGAAAATTTAATGAATCACATGGGGAACAAATCTGGTTTATGCTTTCTACTAACTACCGAACTGTTTTAAATGGACTTCAACCAAGTAATACACAACCTCCAGGCCACCTACATTTTCTTTCCATCCCAAAGAGAAACAATAAGACAGATAACAAAAGAGGGGCGAAAAAAATTATATGCAGGACACCAATAAACAGTTAAAAAGAAAAGATATTCAGAATTCACAAGTACAAAGACGAAGGTCCAAATTCTTGAGAATGAAATAGTTTCCTTATCAGCTTGATATAATATCAAAGTATAGTTTCCCATGGATCTTATCTCAGACGAACCCACAGCGAATTTAACTGAGCAAAAAGTACAAAAAGAATAATTCTTAAAACTAATCTTTACAAGTAAAAAAAATATCAAGGAACTCCACAAGGAGAAAAAATTATGCAGAAGATGAGACCATAAATGGTGTATCTAGTCCTTCTTAGGCAGAAGAATTCAAGCTTAAGGAAAAAAAAAACAACATAACTCATCAGCTTGCCATGATGGGAGTTAAATTTGCTACCAAAAGTGACTTCCGAAACAAATAAAAAAATTCTAGCTCTGGATAAGTTCAATTGCACTAACATTTATTAATAGATTATATTATCCCCAAACTCTTTATCTATTTATTCAAAAGAAATACCAATTAATTCCTGTGTGAAAAACAGAAGCGTTCTTGATCTTCTGGTTAAACTCAATTGCCTGCAAGATTTTCTGCAGTGATTATCCCAAAAGATAAAGAATACATCTAACTCCATACACAACAACTTAGTTGAGTTCTTCATTAAATCTACTGAAGAAGTATATGAAAGCTATTGAGGTAAATAAGAAAGAGCGAAAAAATAAATAGAAAAAAATCACATTTACCATGAGTTTCTCAGCTTCTTCATGCAGTCCTTTCATGCGGAGCTGTAGGACTTTGGCTGCCAATTGATTTGCAGTCAATGCTGACTTCATGCTTGCATTGTCTTCACTGCTTTTCTCCATCACTTCTGATTCCACTACTTCAGTCTTTCTAGTTGAAGAATGAAGAGGATCRCCAGAATCACCATTTTTTCCATGTGTAAACTCACGCATGAAGCTTCCATCATTGGAAAATTTATTTATGCTAGAGAGTGCGCCAGAGAGGTTGACATCCTCAGTGGGCCTCCTTTGCTTTCCCCAAGACAAACTATCATGAAGTTTCGGCACTCTCATTTTAGCATGCCAGGAAGGATCATCCTACACAAATTACTGGTCAGATATAAACGTTCTTTAAGGGTGGTGCCAACAAGCTAAACTGAAGTTCGGATGCGCAGGCAAAAACATTTCCATTAATTTTTGCATGCACCACAGTGGATTTTGAGGGAGAAAGAGGCCGGGAAAGAAGTCAAAGGGGTGTCAAATTCAAAAGGCTAGCAAGAGATCGGAAATGGTTCAAACATTTTAAACCATGGCAACTGCTTCTTATAGTAACAATGCAAAATCTAGATAAAGTGTACCTTGTTAATAGACCTTTGATTTTTCTTGTCCGACTCTGTTTGTTCATCCTCCTTCAGCCCCCTTCTCCTATTATTTATTGCACAGAGATGAGCATGAGTGGGAGCAACTTTATGAGATGCCACAGAAACTGCAAGTTGACCAAGAGAACCCCATCTCTCTTCAACCACCTGGAAGAATTCACTGCATCAGATACCACTAAAATTCAGTAAGACTAGCTTAAATGAGTTCAAATGCAACACACCTCATCAAGCTTCCGTCCTTCACGAGCAGCTTGCTCCTGAGCTCGCTTCAGTGCTTTCAGCCTCCAGCTTGCACCTCCATCACCAACAATTGTAGAGGACAACAGCGGGTTCCGATCAGAGTTTGTTCCATCTGAGTCTTYTGGATACCCGCTCCCGTTGTTCTTCAAATATGGATTTAGTTCTCTCGGATTAACCTTAATCTGAACCAGTGCGAATTAGTTAATAGTATATAGGGAACAACAACTAATATGCAAAAAGCATCATGCAGAATCTACACATCTAGCTTCAGAGAGAAAAAGAAGCAGAATTCCACTATAGGCAAGTCTAACAAATTGTAAAATATATATAAAACCAGCACAGTAAGTTCATAGAACTAACTATACCTAATGCCCAAGACTACGAAACACATAAAAAGAAACCAAAAACTTGAATAAAAACAAAATCTGCGGCTACCAGTCAGTCTCTACCCAGCAGAAACAAGTTGACAGAGCTTGCACAAAATAGCAAATAAAGTCTTGGAACTATTAAAACTSAAGGGCATATTTAATTGAATGAGAACTTAGATACAGTTGTTGATAAAGCAGTTCACGACCTAGAATATTATCTCTCGAACTGGCAAATTACCGCATATTACATACTTCATAGAACCTTATCTAAATTTATAGCACCAAATAAGATATTAAATACTGATCATTTCACATGTTTTCCTTTATTAAGGCTTTTCACAT
>MEJB01000029.1:2653902-2678635 GCA_001752375.1 Rhazya stricta | reverse complement strand
TTCTATTCTTTTCTATGGAAAATACTGGAGCCATTAGCTGTTAGTTCTAGCAAGCCGAGAATATAAGTATTTCCTTTTACTACCCTTCTTCCTCAATCTTCTCCARAGCACCAAACAGGATCAATTGCAACTATAAATTTCTATATCCATGTACATCATGTGGTTGGCAAAAAGTATTAGATTTGTTTCGGGAACTTCAAAAAAAGAATTCAAAATGATCAAATAAATTGAAACATTACCTCCTTAGATTCATGTTGAACTTCYTCTGTCTGACTGTCCARAGTTGTGGCAGGAGTCTGTTCAATGTTATCTTTAGGTCGAAGCATCCATTCTAGACCCATTGCTTTCCTTGAAATGTCTCTAGAACTTAAGGATTGAGATCCTTCACCACTATCTGACAAACATAGCATAGCAAGTTTGAATGATTTGAACTAATTCAAAAAATGAGATGTTCATCACGATAATAGAAGTGGAAGAAATCATAAAATCTCATTAATTGAAGGGAGAACGCTGTAGCAAGCATACCATGCAAATCATCATCAAGGTCTTTCTCATCTGGCTTTTGTTTATCCTTGTTCCATCTTTTCTTTCCTTCTCTGTCACTAATCTCTTCTCCACCAGAGCTTACATTTTCAGGTTCAGAATCCGAAGAATAATCTTCTTCAGAAGAATACCACTTCTTTTTCTTCCTAGACCCTTTTTTAATCCTTTCAAGATCATCCTCCGAATCAGTGTAGCGGGAGCTCCTTTTCTTTCTCCTATCTTTATTTCTTCTAGAACCTGATTTCTTTCTCACTTTCCTAGATTTATCCGACTCCTTGTCCTAGAATATGAATAAAGACATCTGTCAGTARCTGAAATAGTATCAAATACGTGTACGAGATGCAAATAGTTTGTGGTGACAATAATAGAGATTTGAACACCTTGTCTATATCTTCCCGAGAGATGAATTTCAAACCCGAAAGCATGTTTTCTTTCACGACGTTGTATTCTGACAGTCTGCTGAACTGCAAAAATCATATTTAATATGTTTGACATTATAAAGTAGCACAATTTTCCATGATAATCACATAAATCTTTTCCAACACGAACGGACTTCAGTATATGGAATTCAAAGACAATAAGAACTAAAAGTTTACAATTAAATGCAAATCATCACACGAAATACGATACCCGTACCTATTTCAGAAGGACAAATAATGGTCAAATTCGCTAAACAAGTACTAGTTGCGTGTCCGACCTATCTGGAAGAGAGGGGGAAGCGGCAGCGAGAGGAGTAGAGATGAGGATGAGGGGACGAGATACTGATGTGGGGTCTGGGAAGTGTGCAGCCAATACTGATGTGCGCTGCCGGTGGTTTTTGGGACGGGGCCGATAAGAGAACGGAGACGAAGAGAGACGACAAACAACAGTGGTCAGACAAGACTGAAGCGACGCCGTTAAACGRCCGACTATATATTAGCCGGATTCCAAAGTTGAGTTGGGAAAGGACGAGAGAAAATCGACTGCAAATATAAACTAAAAATCGGTTTTCCATCTTTTCTAATGAATCCATTTAAATACTTATCTTCTCCAAATAGATTTAATCTTTTTTCAGAAATTAAAATATTTAATATCTATATGCCATGTAAGATCATTATGAAATACAAATCAGATTATTTTGTCCATGTATACTCTGTAATCGCAACTAAGGAATATATAATAAGTTAAAAAGTTAAACGTGATTAATATATTAAAATTTTTAAATTCGAGCTAAGTTATATTGGTCGTTAGTCAAAAAGAATAAAAGAGATAATAAATTATATTTTATTTAGTAAATAAAGAATTATTAATCTCATAGTAAGAGTGTCAATTGGTTGGGGGTCTTGTTTGAATTTAGTTGAAATTATGAGCTCGAGTTTAGCATATATATATTATTTTCATGTACAAGAATTTGAAATTTATAATATGTAATTAAAATAAAAGTACATATTGACTTTTATTGTGTAAACTCATGAAGGCCATTTTGGTAGCTGTGGTTTGAATGATTAATTATAAATTTGTATGGCATTGGGTTGAATAAAAAGATTATTTTTAARTTTATCAAATTTTTAAAGCCGACTTGAGCTAAGATTGGGGTTGAGCAGGAGTAAAAAGCTCARGCTGAGTTCGGGCAAGGCCAAACTCAATTCACTCAACCCAATTGACAGTCCTACTTCATTTCATATGCAGAGGAACCAATCAGATTAGTGAATTTGATCAGTGTGGAGCTCTCATTCAAGTGTGAGCTCCATCTAAAGTAAGGTTAGCCTGAATTTGTCAAAAAATATAAAAAATAACTTCAAACATTAAAATTGAAACATCATTTTTTATACAAATTAAAAGAAACACAATAAAAATAAAGAAACATTGTTAAAGCTCTTGACACGAATATCTACTTCCAACTTTTGAGTCTTTACAAAGTTACTCATATAATTATTGTATAACTTACTTCTCTATGCGGCTTCAAATTAATTCAAGTATGCAATGGTTTAAGTATATGTGATGTTTTTGTTACCTGAATTTCAAGAGGTTTATATGATTTGTATTGTTACCATGTTCTGTATTGTACTATAGTTATAATCTGATATAGATTTTGCATCACTTTCTTTTAGGTAGTTTTTTCTAATGCCATGCGTCAATAAATAGTGCATTATATTTCCTTAATGTTTCTTAATATTTATATGCCACATTATGTCATTATATTGTATTTTGGATGACTTTCTTGTATTGTATTGTATTTCTTTTATGTTTTTTTTACTTTTATTGCATCACCTCTCTTAATGTTTTCTTAATGTTTTATTATGCCATGTTCCTCAATGTTTCAAATTTTTTTACTTCTCTTTTTATTTTTTGTCCCTCTTTTCTTTATTTTATCTATTATTCTCTAACATTTATACCCRGAGAAATAATGAACTATKACTCCTAAAATAATAATAGTATAAATTAGTAACATTAAATGTTTTTGACATTATATTCCTTAAGAATATTAAAAAATTATTATACATTAATTATTTACTGGTGAAGAGTACATTATAATCTAAATATTCGTAAAAATATTGTTCCCTAAAGTAGCTTTTGTCTTGAAAAGATTTTGTGATATGTTAATATAATCCTTGAAGGAATATATTGCGTGGTCATATTATTTATTTACTTTTTGTAGAATTACATGTGGCTAATATCACCAAGTTGGATTTCGTTGCACTCGACTTATTAGGCACGAACTACTTGTCTTGGATTTTTTATGTCGAAATTCATTCATCTCAAAAGGTTTGGGGAAGCCACTATACAAAGGAAATGAGGAAAGCCAACAAGAACATGTGAGGCACTGATTTTTCTTTGCCACCATCTCCATGATGACTTGAAAGTCGAATATCTTACCGTAAAAGACTCATAGCTACTACAACTAAAAGAAAGATTTGACCACCAAAGGACTGTAGTCCTCCCTAAAGCCCAATATGAATGGATGAATTTGCATTTACAAGATTCAAAAATTATGYCTGAGTATAATTATGAGTTATTTAGGATTTCTTCTAAATTAACACTTTGTATGGAGAAAATAAGTGATGCAGATATGTTGGAGAAAATATTTCCACCTTTCATACYTTCAATGTGCTCATATAGTAGCAATATCGTGAGAGAGATTTTAAAAAGTACTCAAAACTTATATACTATTTATTAGTTGTTGAACAAAATAATGAATTGCTTATGAAAAATCATGGAGTATGTCCAACTGGTTCCACATCATTGCCTGAAGCTTACCATTTCCTGAGGCAAATGTAACATCACACTATGGATGTAGATGTGGACATGGACATGGGAATGGACATGGGATGAAACGCGAACATGAGCGTGGACGTGGACGTGGATATACCCATGAGCAAGGCCACAACAGCAAAAGACATAAATCAACAAGAGATAACACCCCACCAAAAAGGGTACATGAAGAAAGTTGCTATCGATATGGCATGAATGGGCATTGGCCACATAGCTGTTGTACAGTAAAACACCTTGTAGACCTATATCAAAAGTCAATCAAGGAAAAAGGGAAGGTAGAAGTAAATTTCCATGACTTTGATGGTCCAGTTCACGTGACTAAAAAGGAGATCTTCGGGTTTTTTTACTGATCCAAAAGGAAACATTGACTATTGAATTGGTGGCAACATATTAGGAGATAAAAGAATAATTTTTCTTTCTTGTTATTTCCCTAGATGAACTTTGTTCATGGACTTTTTAAGTTTTTGATGGACTTTATTTAAATTTTTGAAGTTTTTATATTTGGGACTATTTAATTATTTGGTTGATTTATTATTATTTTAATTTTTTTCTATGAAATTTTTTTAAACAATTAATTTTTTATTATATATTTGTAGATTAATCGAGATATTTCTCTTATGAATAGTGCAACTTCACAAACCATTCTTCAAGACAAAAAAATATATTTCAAGYTAACATTAATTGAAAATAATGTTAACACAATATCAAGTGCATCAAAGTTAATTGAAGGCTTCGAAAGAACTTGTATCATTTTACCAAACGATATAAAGCTCTATGTAAGTGATGCACTTTACTCCAACAAATCCAGAAGAAATKTGCTTATCTTTAAAGATATCCGCTGCAATGGATACCATATTGAGATAATGCAAGAAAATGGTGAAGAGTATCTTTGCATAAACTCGTTTTTATCTRAAAAGAAGCAAATAAGAGAAAAACTCGAGCACTACCATCTGGAATGTATTATGTGTACATAAAAACAATTGAATGAAACAATGTCAATAACTTGAAGTTCATTTACACAAAAAATTTTATACTTTGGCATGATCAACTTGGACATCCTGGAACAATAATGATGAGTCGAATAATTAATAACACACAAGGGCATACTATAAAGAATCAAAAGATTCTTTTGCCAAATAATCTTTCATGTATTGCATATTCACAAGGCAAGTTAGTTATTAGACATTCCAACATGAAGGTGAATAATGAATCTCCTAAATTTTTAGAAAGGATTCATGAGATATATGTGGGTCAATACACCCATTATGTGGACTATTTCGATACTAATATAGTTTTAATTGATGCCTCAATAAGATGATCCCATGTTTGCTTACTTTCAACTAGAAATGCAGCATTTGTCAAACTACTTGCTCAAATCAAAAATTAAGAGCTCAATTTCCAAATTTTACAATCAAGAAAATATGTTTTAGTAATGTTGTTGAGTTTTAGATCTCAAGCATTCGACGATTATTGTATATCAATTGRGATTGAAATTGAACATTCAATTTCTGATGTCCATACACAAAATAGTTTAGCAAAGTCTTTTATCAAACAACTCCAATTAATCGCTAGACCATTACTTATAATGTCAAAACTATCACACTTCGAAATCCGGTCAAAATCCGAGTTCAGAATATGGCATGGTCATATCCTTTAGGGTTCTCCTAAAGAATACAAGGCCTAATATAAAACAAACCTTTATTAACCCACATATAATAAAATACTAGTGATGGAATACAACCGCAATTAACAAAGTCTTAGAAAAAATGCAAAGTAAATATCCAAAATAAACAAGAGATAACTTCCTTATAGAAAACTAGCTACAACCTTCGAACCCAGAGTAGTTATTTCCACACATCATTCTGTAATTCTAGCTTGTAGGCTTTTGTGTTCTAAAATGGGAAAAGATAGGTGGAATCAGTAAGTAAACATAACATTCCCTAAACTAAAAGCAAATAAAGAAATTTTGGCACAACAAAACAAAATAAATAAATAAACACTCAAGTTCCAAAAATAATATGCTTAAACTTAGAAATTTAGGGTTAGTATAAATCATAAGTAATTGACTAGCAAGACATAACGAAATCAAATTTGGCTTGGACATAATTGAATTTACTCATTTCGAGTCAAACCCTCAATCTAGAGTTAGTTGTATTCTATGTAGGTCGGTCAAAATAATAAGGATGTAGCTTTTCATAGACCAATAATCAAGAACGAATCTTATTCTTTCAAAGCGGAATCAAATAGCATCTCAAACCATTTTATTTATGTTTATTTAGGATTAACTCTAATCAAAATAACATTAAATTCTAATTCATCATATATAAAGAAACAAACAAACTAATTAAACAAGGATTATCTCTAACTAATTTAATTTCAAAATACTCTTACATCATATTTTAAAAGAAACTAATTGATCAAAAATTATCTCTAGCCAAGTAAATTAAAATACTAACATATCATATATTTTTTTTAGAAAAAAGAAAAACTAAAAGACCATGGTTTATCATTTAAAGCACAGAAGATAAACATTTTTTTATAAGGAAAAAAGGAAACGTAAGGTATAGGTTCAGAGAGTCAGAAAATAAAAGAAAATAGAACAAATGAATGTAAAACTAGAAACTTTTAAGGCTTGATCCCAAAAAGAGAATGTGAGAAGTCAAAAACATTCTTCTTGCCTCGGGTAGTAAAAGTAAAAGAAGAGGCTTGGCTCCATAAAGTCAACAAAAAGTTGCAGAAGGTGTATTTGGTTTTAGTACAACAAAGTTAAAAGCTTTATAAGCGATAGACAAGAAATGAAATAAACTCTACTTAAATAATGTGCTAAATATGTCAAGAATTAAACAATAAAATAATACACAAAAGTAAACAAACAAGAAACCGTGTGCTCGATGAAGATTAGTTCATAAATAAAGTTTGAGATTGCACATGGTGAATCACTAAAGACAAAAGACAATTTCGGAAGAGTGCAAAGTTAGGGCCCACCATTAACTTCAATCTCAAGGAACCACTGTATGATTGCCATGTATACCATTAAAGGAGTAATCAGGGCAGAAATTCGATCGATTTTCATTAAGATTTTAATTGTCTATATGAGGATCTAGATTTCAGATTATTATTAGTTGAACATTTGACTCTGCTATAAGAAGCAAAGAAAATGAATAYATTATAGAAGATATAACTTAATTTAAATGTTTTTTTAAGCTGCCTATGTATTTAAAGAAGGAATCAAGTCAAATGTAATTCATCTTTACATAATTTGAACTTGTATTTTAAGCTCATGCAATCAAAGTGCAATTTCAAGTTTTATTGAATTTTGTAAATAGTTTTAGCTCTTATCAAGAAATAATGTGCAGTTTAGGCTCATACACTAAGGAGCATTTGTATTTATCAGTGTCGAATCTTTAGCTTCAAATTCTGAGGAAATGTTGCTCCTAGTTTCAAATTCCAACTTCTTCTTATATTTGGTTGACTCTTTGAAATGAATTTCTCGACTTTGATTGGTGAGGATACTTATTTTCATATGATGAGCACGGGYACCTAATTTTTCAAATGTTTTCAGGTGAATGCATTTAAGGATATATTGAAGACTTTACTGCGTGCTCTGGATACACATCTCAATTGAATAAATCTCATAAAGTTGGTCTCTACAATTTAGACTAAAATTCCTCTATCGATTGATAAATTTAATGTCAAGTTCATCATTCTTCCATCAAATTTGGCTTCATTCAAGCATGCTAACAATTTTTTGAGTGCTATAAAATCGATTCAAAAATCTCTGTTCTACTTGACTCCAACTATTGATTGATCTAAGAGTAATATCAGTATACCAATCAAAAGCATTACCTTAAAAGGATTTAGCAAATTGCTTGACAATCATCACCTTTAGTACCTGCATTATTGCACCGTTTCAACGAAGTGAGCTATATGTTGCTTTGGATTTCCTTTACCGTCAAATTGTTAAAGTTTGGGAGGTTGATAACTTATTGGCATTCAAAAACTAAATATCCTTTGAATATACGGTTTGACATACCCTTGAAAAGGTCTTTCTCTTCCTCCATAACTTTCTTCAATTGTTTTTGTAATAATATTCTTCAAGTGATTTATTGAGATCAATCTATCAGAATAACTTAAACGTTTTGTACTTCTGGTATAGTTTCAGGTTCAACTTTGGATTGATATTGTACTTGAGCAACTTATCAGATTCAACATCATTTGCAGTTTCTGATTGCTTTGGAGCAGTTCAACTTGTTTTTCCAGCACCATCAAGGAGGTTCAACAATCGAGCAAGCATGACATTTCGCTGTTGGAAATTCTATGCAAGTCTTTCCACCAATTTGGTCAACTTTGCGATTTGCTCTTCAATGGTGATAGTGTCGATTATCATAACAAATACGATTGATGAAGTTGTAGAATCTCATGATAGAACTTCTCCAATCGCAGATCTTYTTGGCGAACAACAGTTGTAGAGTTTGCAGAAGGCTCGCTGTCATCTTGTTTGGATGTTTGGGACTTGGTTCTAGCATTCAACAAGGACATGGTTGTTCTTATTGGTAGAATCAACTCCTTCATTTCCTTTTTGCAAAGAATGGACATAATTGAACATGAGATTGGCGTACTCAAAGATTGAGCATCTACAAAGTGCTATTATATATATTTTTCCGTAGTGGATGGCGCCCTTACTCCGTGACATTATTCCTACATATGTAGCCGACATGGTTGACTTGACAGCAGTGCCAATTATTGTAGATTTGGAAGGATAGTCTTTGAGATGTTGTTTTTGGAGGCCATTGATAAATTTGACTTGATTTGATTTGAAGAGAAGAGATGAATGCAAAGATTGTCCCACTGGACGTGCCAAAATTTATTCACACGAATCTCTTGTCTACAAAATATAAAAAGAAAATAAGAGAAATGTGTAACAAAGAATTAATCTTATAAATTTGATAATAAAGTTTTACAATCTCTGAAATGTTCTCAAGTCAAGAACTCAATCTGTTGATTCTTCTCTTTGGAAGTTCTAAGGGCTTTGCAGCCTGATATCGGGATTTGGAGAGAAATTTGGTGCTTTTTCTTGTAAGTTTCTCTCAATATGAATTTTTGGACTTTAATATGATTTTTTGGACCTTAATATGATTTTTTTTTGGAATTCAATATGAATTTCTAGACCTATTCCTCTTATACTTTAGTCTCTATCTATAAGAAAAGTGAATTGATTTGATTGACGGAAGTTCCGTCTAGGAGAGAAATAGCATTACTTGATTCGTCAAGCTGCATCCTAGATTTTCATTAGCTAAACCTTATCATCTTTGACACATTTCAACCTTTCATTGGTCAAAATGTCAAATACTCTCCAAATTTAATGGAAGGATTTAAAATTAACTCTTAATTATTTGAATAAATTATGAAAATTTAATTTAATAAAATATTTGTATGTACACTAGAATTAAAAGATATATATGGAATCGTGCCAGATTATCAAAGGAATCATCGAAACAATCGACATTAAGCATGATCAAACATAATTCTTCTACTTTTCAAGTAATCTAATTCAAATTTATACTCAATCCAAGAATTTTCAGAACGGAGAGGATTATATCAACTTACCTTAATCACAATCATGATGATTATTCATAATCTACTTCAGGTAATCACTTCCCCGACTTGACGGACTGGCAGGCGGTAAGAACGTCTCTCCTCACAACCTCGGCTCTCTCTCTCTCTCTCACACACTCACAAACTGCTTTTGGTGTTTGGAATAAAATAAACTGATGTGAGGAGAGGAAGGAGAGTTCAAACTAAAACAACCCTGCTAACTCACGTAAACAAGTAACTCCTTTATCTAATCCACTAACTTATCCTTATTATTATTGTTATTAACTCTTCTAATCCCCAACTTTTCACATAATTTAATTGACCTCCTATAGGGCTAGGGTTTTACAAAAACTCTCGATTTCTAATTGGGGTCATGCACCATATTGCATGTTGCAACATTGGTCCGAATAAGGCGAACTACATATCATAATTACTCTCTTTTGCAGCTTGCTTTTGGTTGAGAACCCGATATTTCTCACCTACGAGTTTGGTTGTGCTGTGCAAGTGTCAATTTCACCACCCCCAACGTACCAAAATGGTCCCCAATGAAGACTTGGAATTTGTGTTAGGTTTTATTCACCATCTATTAATTGGTATCTAGAACGATTAACGGGTGATTTATTAAGGCAAGATTTGCAGATTGCCACCTTGATGAAATGACATTCCCAACTTTAGGGGGGGAAGGGGGGAGAGGAACCACATCCACAAAAATAACGTGATTTTTCATGGAAGAAACAACTATATCTCACTTAATTTTTTGCAGTAATCATTGCAAACAAGAAGTTGAAAAGATCATTCATGCAAAAGGTTGCGAATTAATTCCTGGATGAGTTAGTGAACACAAGAAATGTGACAAAATCTTATATACCAACATAAAATATTCCTACAAAAGTTGATATCGTTGTAGGACAAGTTACCATAACCAATGAATCTAATATATGCCAAAAGCGTGGTCCATCAGTTGGTTCTAAAGATTTYTTACCTCGAAAGAGAGGCACAAGAGAAAAACCAACCAATAGTTCCAAAAGAACAAGTGGAAGAAAAGATTGATCAAACAAATGAGAATACTAAAGTTTCAACTGAACAACAAGTGTCCAAAAATAATGAAATCTAAATGGATTACTCATTATCTCATAAATTGTGGGAGTGAGAAAACATTGTCATAGACAATATCTTCGCATTTAATATGACCCTTGAGATAATGGAAAATGAGAATCCTAAACCGTAGTTCGTTAAAGACTGTCAAAATAGAGATGATTGGCCTAAATGGAAGAGGCCATATAAATAGAGTTGAATTCCTTACAACAAAAAAAAGTGCTTGGACCTGTAGTTTGAACTCCTGAAAATGTTATCCTGTAGGATACAAATGGATTTTTGTAAGAAAGAGAAGCTAGAAAAATGAAATTACGAGATACAAAGCAAGACTTGTAGCACAAGATTTCTCTCAAATACCAGGAATAGATTATGAGAAAACCTATTCTCTAGTAATGGACGCTATCACGTTTAGATTTTTAATAAGTTTGGCTTTGTCACAAAGGCTTGACTTATGGATGTAGTTACTAAAGTGTATGGTTCACTTGATATTAACATTTACATGAAGGTCCCTGAATGATTTAAAGTGCCAGAAGCAAATGAGAATTGTCCCAACAGTATGTTCTCAATCAAATTGTAAATATAATTTTACGAATTAAAACAACCTGGATGGATGTGGTATAACCATCTTAGCGAATATCTGTAGAATGAGGAATATAAAAATAATTATTTCTATCCTTGTATTTTTATAAAGAAAAATGATATAGGATTTACAATTAAAGCAGTTTATGTTGATGATTTAAATTTAATTGGGACTCTTGAAAAGCTCAAGAAATCTGCGGCATACTTGAAAAATGAATTTGAGATGAAAGATTTAGGAAAGATAAAATTTTATTTTGGTTTAAAAATTGAACATTTTCCCTAAAGGATTATTTGTTGATCAATCCACATATACAAAAAAAGGTTTTAAAGCGATTTTATATGAACATGCCTAACCATTGGCATCACCTATGATTGTTAGGCCGCTTGAAGTTAGTAACAATCTATTTCACCCACTTGACTGATGGGGAAAAGATTATTGGTTCTAAAATATCATACCTTAGTACAATTGACACATTGAMATATCTTGCAAATTGCAGTCAACCTGACATAGCATTTTTTGTAAATTTCCTTACAAGATATAGTTATGCACCCACTTAAAGAACTGGAATGGCATTAAGCATGTCCTTCGATACCTAAAACGTACAATAGATATAGGGCTATATTATTCACAAACGCATGAATGTTCTTTAGCATTTGTAGACACATGATATCTTTTTGATCCAGATAAAGTTAAATCACAAACAGACTATTTGTTTACATGTGGAGGGACTGCAATATCATGGAGATTTGTTAAGCAAACTCTAACAACTACATTCTCAAAACCACTCAAAAATTATTGCAATTCATGAGGCAAGTGGAGAATATGTATAGTTGAGGAATCTGATGGACAAATCCAATCTTTCTGAGCTTTAACTTCAATAAAAGAGGTCAAACCATACTATATAAAGATAATGCAACTTGTATTGCACAACTCAAAAGGAGGCTACATCAAAAGAGATAGAATAAAACATATTTAWCCAAAGTTCCTCTATACACACGAGCTTCAAATAAGTGGCGACATCGATGTTCAACAGATTCATACAAGTAATAATGTGGCAAATTTATTTCCAAAGCATTGCCAATGTCAACATTCARAAAGTTGATACATCAAATTTGGAATGTGTCGACTAAAAGATATTCAACGATTAGGGGGAGTAGCTATACTCTTTTTCCTTCATTCAGGTTTTGTCCTACTAGATTTTCCTGATAAGGTTCTAATGAGACACCAATTTATTACTCCAACATCAGTTGTACTCTCTTTTTCTTAGTTATTTTATTTTTCGCACTAGATTTTTAAGTTTTTGGGAAGCAGTTATTGTATATATTAGTCATTCAAGGAGGAATGTTGTAAATATATATAGTGAATGACTCTTCCAGAAAATCCTAGAAGCCCTAGAAGCCCATGAATCCCTAGAGCCTAACCTCTATAAATAGAAGGCTTTGGTTCACATAATAGTTAATGGTAATTTAGTCTACAACGGCTCCCTACTTCTCTTTCGCCTCTCTATAAACTTTCTTCCCCTTTTCCTTCCCATATTATAACATAATATATGATATAAGTCTTCACCTATCTTTTAAAAAAAAAAAAAAGTTAGTAATGGAATTAAAAATCACGAAACAGAATTATTTATATAGCATTAGTTTAGGTTCAAGCTCATCAAGCTCGAACACACTTAAGCCTGAGCTTAGTCCAATTTGAGTTTTGGCTCAAAATCTAACCCCAATTTTGACTAATGCTCAGTCTGTTGTTTGAACATATTAAGTTCAGAGAGTCTTAGGTCAGGAACTTATTAGTTAAAATTAATTTTATTCAACGACCAGTGCTAATTCTCTGATTTAATCATGAACAGTTATAAAATAAATCTTGATTAAATTTAACCTATTTTCAATGTTTTCAAGCTGATTGGTAATATATGTACTTAACGCAACACCCTAAATATCCGAAAGTAATCTTATTTTGAGCATGTTTTCAAGAATATTTTTAAGATAGCAAACATCCTTTGTCATCTCTTTATAAAATTTTCCTATATTTCTCTAAAAAAATCTAATTAAAAAAATCTYGTTTTTAGCTCAAATTGAAGCAAATGTGTAGAAAAAAAGATAATATATCGTTTTTATGATTTATTAAGTCATTTCTTACATTTTTTTAATATAAACTTGAAAAAATTTAAAAGTGATTTTTGAAAAAACAAAGTCTGAAAGCCGTCACTCCATTCAAGCGGTGTGCAGCTGGCTCAATGGCTCTGGGCTCGCTGAGTGGAGCTAGTTTAGCAATTCGTTGAATTTCTTTTTCAAATAATTGACGAATTAAAAAGTTTAAACAGAAATAAAATCTATTAAAACATATCATGATTGAAAAATATCAAAAAAATATTATATTACGAAATTACTCATGGTATGTTTAACAAGATTCGATTGGTAAAAGTAAAACTATCTGTTCTCTGCCCATCTCTACTGGGCTACGTTTGATTCTTCATATATCCTGCTTGGCCAACTCTTGCTCACATAACTGGAGCTCAACAGAACCATAAGTAGCATGAAAGGGATAACATATTCTTACTCAATAGTTGGAGGGCATTAATCCACACAAAAGTTCCTTAAACATTGTCTCATACTGCTGGGCTTTGAACATTTTTTCACGCAGGAAGCGAGCCCAAAGATAGGCATCTAGGAAGAAACAGAAGATAGACATTSTAGTTATCTTGAGAAGCCAACTTGGAGTAGAGTAAAACATTCTGGACAAGATGATTTTGGAATTGGCATTGCAGAATCCACATGGTAAGACACTAGGAGGTACATATATTTACATGGCTAGATTCAAATTTGAGCATAAATATTCAATGAAGAAAATGAAGCCAAGCACAAAGAAAACGGCTATGATAAAATGTTAGAGAACGGGGATTGTTGGATATCTACTTCCTCTTTCTACCATGAGATCTGCTCGCCCTGACATYCTTGGAAGTAGAAATAARTTTCTTTTCAGATTCTTCTTCCGATTTCCCTTCATCACTCTCTTCATCAAAACTCTCAGTYTTATCAGTAGATTCTTCTTCCTCTTCTTCTTGGACTCCTGCAGACTTTTGTTTGGACAGCCGATCACGAAGTTCTCTAAGTTTTGCTTTCTTTGAATTCAGTACTGCAACAAACTGGAAGCAGGAAAATGACTATATCATCCCTCGTAACTTTTAGGAAACTAAAACAGTATCTCTAATCACAATTTATCCATCCTAAGCCCAGTAGACATTGAACTTTATATAGTAAAGAAGAAGTAAAAGTCTTTGATTCTCTAACTGTCAATCTCTACACGTCAAAACATACAAGGGAAAACCAGAGAGTGTTCAATTGCAACTAATTTGCGTCACTAGATAAAATATGAAAACAAGATCTTCCCAAATTGTTTATATAAGAGAATAAGAAAGTCAAACTATTAAATGATTGATATATATACCGAGTGACTGAAGGTCCATAGATTATGCCAGATTATTGCTCGAGATTTGGAAGTACGATGAACAATGATGAAATGACGATAATAAAGCAAATAATAGTAATCAACAAAAATTTCACATTCACTTAATATTTATAACATATCAATTTAAATTTTACCCATCAATCGACAGAGAACTTTCAGGCAGTGTAAGCAAGAATAAAGGTGAACATCCCCGAGCTTTCTATCAAAGAATATGCAATTAAGTTCATTTTCTTTCTTTAATTGTATTATATATGGATATGGGTTGCTYATTCAGATTAGCTCTTTGGATCTAGAATTACCCACTTTTGCATCAGATCATGATAATTTACCAAAAAAATAAACTTGAAACCTTTCCCTTTGTTTATCTAAGTGATTTGTATCACAGCCTTTGACCTTACTTCCAAAATTGTTAACCACATAGAAAGTGTCTTCGGATGAAGAGGTATCAGTCTTGTATTTTTAGCTGACATTTAAAACCATAATACTCGAATATTAAAATTACCAGCACAACTCATTATAAGCCAACACACCTCATTTACACGTTTAATGTGTTTCCATGTAAGAGTCATCCAGTCGCAAAAGATTCTTTTCTTATGGACACATAAATGAAAACTTCTGAATAATGCAATTTCATTCTCAAACTATAACAAGTCTACCACAAGTCTACTATGGGGAATAGGTTTCTCTTGATAACATTTGAAGTATGTGGATTGACTCTATTTTAGGATTCTATCAGGAAATACAAATGGAAAAAGATTTCTCCTGCAACTTTTTCATGTGGATCAATTCATTACTCTCGGTCTCTATTTCACCAGATTCACACGCACCCAACAATAAGAGAAGAAACATTCTTGCATACTATTTGTAAAGGAAACCTATTAAACTAAGAGAAGATGTATCCATTTAGCACAGATAAAATTAACAATCTAAGCACCACTTAATAGTTGAAAGAAGAATGAGAACCAGGTAGTAATATATTTAGACACAAACCTTGGCATAGATTTCAGATTCAAATTCTGCTTTCTCCTTGCTGAGTTCCTCGCTTAGAGATAAACATTTTCCAGCTTCCACTTTTAGCCTCTCGAATGAGTCTGTTTTCCTTACAACTTCCTCCTAATGATATCAAAAAAAACTCATGAAGGTTATGTAATAGCACCAWGTTAATTCCATAACATATATAACTTCAATGGCCCAGTTATTAATAGGTAGCTTTGTAGACGAATATCTCATAAAACCGACAAAAGCTTAAAATGATGAAAGTAGACATGTTAATCAATTCAAAAAACACACCTTCATTCTACATCTCAGGAGAAGAGTATAAAATAAAGATTGTCAACAAATAATGGAGAGGCGAAGTTGTCCCACCAGAAACTTAGTCTCTATTTGGATTACATCTAGGGGCAAAACATTTTTTTCCCCTAATTTCAAATGTCATTTGTTTTACACTTTTAATTAAAATATTTTTTGCCCCCAGTTTCAAATGTCGTTTGTTTTACACCTTGAGCCAAGAAATGTTACTCCCAAACAAAAAAATTTTCCTCCAATCATCACTAAAAAACAAAAAACATACAGTAACATTTCTCTTTCCTCCAAAAAATTGCAACAGTGAATTTTTAGATGATTTAGCTACAGTAATCACTTTAAATAGTCAATTATTCATATAGGTTAATCGATTATTATAAAGAATTCTAAGTAATCATTATGAATAATCGATTAYTCATAGTAGAAGACGTAAAGAATTCTRAATAACCACTTTGAATAATTGATTATTCATATAGAATAATCGAATATTCATAGTAGACGACATGAAGAATTATGAGTAATCGCTCTCAATAATCGATTATTTATAGAAAGTAAACGATTATTCATAATAGACGACATGAAAAATTCTGATTAATCACTTTGAATAATCGATTATTCAGTAATCAATTATTCATAGTAGACGATGTAAAGAATTCTCAATAATCACTTTGAATAATCGATTATTCATATAGAATAATCCATTATTCGTGAATTTTTTGTATGTTTATTTTATTCCTCCCCTTGAGTTTTGGATGGTAATTGAATAATCGATTATTCAAAATTCAATAATCGATTGTTCAAAGTTCATTAATCAATTGTTTGTAATTCTTTAGCATGATAAATCTCTTCTTCCAAATGAATTTTGTATAATTAATTTAAAAAAAATCATGTTTTGTTTAACTTTGGATTAGGTTGAACACTGAAATTTTTTTAGATTTTTTAGGAAAAGATTCATTTTATGTTTTCTAACCCAAGTGGTTTTTTAATTCAAGAAATTTCTTAACTTCAACAACAATTTTGAAATTCAAATATTTCAATTTCCCGCCTTCCCAACTTAGGAAAAAATTTTCCTCCCCTTGCCCCAAAGCCTAATCCAAGTAGAGCCTTAATCTTGCCTTGCTATGCTGAATATAGCTTTATTCTTTGCATCTCTCATCAATTTCGCCAAACAAATCCACTAACTTCTGTCCAATTGGAWGCCCCTAACCCTTATGTAGCTTCTAGACTATTAGGTCCTGAAGTCGTGGACGCTAAAATAGGGAGGGCCAACTCTTCTTTGCTTAAAGTAAAGGCCTTTAAGCTTAGAGGCACTTTCTCAAAGTAGCTTTTGCTTATCGACTTAAATATGAAAAAATTAGCATTTSAAAAGTTTTAAACGGTTTTTCCAATAATCACTTTTYCCAGTGGCCTTAATGCCAGTTAGAACAGGCCTGAAATGATATTAGCAATATTGAACACCTGAATTCCTCAACATTTCCCCATTATGCTGATTTTGTAATCATCCAGTCTAAGCTTCAAATTCAAAATTCTTCCACACAAGCACACTGATAGAAGCCGATACAATATCAAATCCACAGTATGCTACGCATTTCCTCAATTTAACAGAACATATGAAGGTGGGTTTTCATCTCATCACATTTACACAATGGAAAATAATACCTATGCTTAAAGAAGATAACTAAGCAATAAAAGATAATCTTACACTTAGTCGTATGTTTGCATCCATGAGAAAATCCAAAACGTCTGCAGTGATTTGCTTACTATTAGGTGATGGTTGACATTTCCATCTCCACTCTAGCTTAATCCCTTCCTTTTCAAATGTCCATGATAACTGCATATGTCATGCCAGAAGCAACAACAAAAGTTACGTGCTTGCCTTTTTAATGCTGAATATTATAGCAATAGGAACGAAAGAAACAAAGTACATTGTTGTGCTAAAAAAATCTTAGATTAAAATATGTGGAAAAACAACCCCTCCTCTTTCCTAATGCAACAACCCTAAATCCCTTAACTGATAATAAACACAATCAACATAAAATAAAAAGCAGTCTTAACACCCATGGAGGAACTTCAGTGAGCAATTTAAGATGAATTTGGAACTTTCTCTCCTTATTATGCAATTGATTTGACTATTGCTATAGCAACGCAGACCATTTGCTAAAGCAGTTATTTATGGAACAAGAGTTTGATTAGATTCTCAAATGCCTTTTTGAAGCCAGGATTTCCTAGTTGGTTGGACAAGCTTGTCGGCTCAGTAGTTTTTCTCAAATGCAGACTCTAAGAATAACATGTGCTTTGCAAAGACCCATATGGATTTTCTAAGCGATAGTTCGACCTCTGTTATGCAATAACAAATTCAGAATAACAACCTAACGAAGATGTAAATCTAGAAAGTCAGTATTGAAGAACTTACAGCAGAAATAAATTAACTCCTCTTTCTCAGTTTCTAAATAAATATTATTTTGAAAGGCTATATTGTGAAATTCTCACCACCTCTGCAAAAAATAAAGATACATCACTGTTTTAGTAAAAAGAATTAACAATTAAAATMTTTTGGACTTCCAACCCAATGCAGAACACTAAATCATTATTTACAAGGATAAAGTCATTTTACTACGGCCTCAACTCTCGATTACTATTGAGCTGAAATTCATTTCACCCTCTTCATTTATGTATAATAATACTGTCTTCGAAAAATCAACAATAGGAAAACTAAAACAAGAGGAAGATGGAATAAATACGAACCCTTTTATACCCGTTTCCAGCATCCGAGAACCCGTAAACCGAACCAGGTTGTTGAAACCCCAAATACTTCTCGGCTAAATCGATGTACTCCGACGCGGTTTGGTCCCATTGAGATGCTCTCTCTTTAACCTCCTCCTCCGATGCTTCAACAACAAACAACTTAGGAATGARACTAGTTACAGAATAAGAATTACGTTATCAAGGAAAATTTAACTCAATTTATCTGCTATCGATTGAATATACTTGATGGAGATTTCTTTCAAAATACCGTTGCAAGTCCAGGCACAGAGGCCGTCGGTGATTGCGAGTTCGAAGCGAGAAGAGTACCAAGTGCCCTTAACAAAGAGGCGATCAGCTTCTTGGGTCCCCGAATCACTACAGGGAGGAACTTCCAGCTTCAAGCACGTCTGCCTTGGTGAATCTTCCATGGATGGTTCGGCTTTGAAACTTTTCTCGTAAGAAGACGAGTTCCCGCTTCTTTACCCCTGTGGACCGTGGGGGAAGGTTGACGAATATACCAGGTGACTATGAAAGGTCAATTACATTGATGCCCTTCAGGTTTGTCCAAACTACAAAATAGACCTCAAYGTCTGAAAGAAGGCCTCATTCTCCAAAATTCTCCGTCAAATTGGTGAATTTGCCAAAGAGTTCCCCTTCAGAAGGCGCAACCTGCTCAAGAGAAGCAGTCCATCACCCCAAAGGACTTTAGGTAATGCCCACAACTCTAGTTTATTATATATAAGTAATTGTGTGACTGGAGAGGGTTGGGACTTCAGATTAAAAAGAATAATTAGTTTAATGTTTTAGCATATGAACTCCCTTATTGAAAAAGTGTGCAAAACTCCTTCAACTTTCCTTTCAGAGATGAATTGGAAAGTCTGAATTCTCAGCTACAGTGGAAAAGATATTACTTGCCATCGACCAGTACTTAGTGCCCGTTTAAGAAACTTTCGTCGGAATCTGCACAAGTGGACTGCAAGTTCTTGCAGAACTTTTGTGCCTTTCCAATTCATCTCTTTAGCTGAGAATACATTCCGTGATAATTTGGGCGTGCAGTTTCTAGCAACGTCTTTAAGGTTGTTGTCTGAGACATTTATTTTGCATTATATAATGCTACAAGTGTTTTTTTCTAATTATTCTCTTAAATTGCTATTAGCTTATAATGGGTGAAAATTGTATCTCAGAACTGGGACTGAATACATTGTTAATATTAGCTTTAGGTCTGTTCTGAAATGACCGAATATTAATTGGATTAGATAGACTTAGTTATRCTTTTGAGAAGTTTAGGCAATATTTCTGTGAACCGAAGGTATGAGATACAAAATTTGCACTACTAAAATATAGAAGCTAGGTTTCTTTGTTTATAGTCCAATTAGTTATGGAAAATTCTTCCGTTAGGACTACTAGATTATAGCTTGCTGGAATATCTGAAGTGAATGATTTTAGTTTATTTTACATTATTTTCCCATATTTCACTTAATTCTTGACCCAACCTAGGAAATAACTTATAGCTTGGCAATCATTTCAATCATAACAAAGGAAATCTTCCAAAGCTTAYGCACCAAAATATTTTTATTGGGCTTTAACTATGTTCGAAGTGACAAGATAAGAGTTGAAGAAAAAAGGGCATCTCCTTCTGTTGGTTTGAATTGGTTGGTTTGAAAAATATATTTACATACACACACATAAGACRCTACAAAATTGTGTAGCCGACGGTACTTTAATATTAACATATCATACTTGCTATCTAATGTAAAAATAAATTTGGAGTGAGCACATATATAAAGCTTCTGTTGTGGTGGTGTATCGCTTTTCATTGTTTGATTGGATTGGATTGGAAATTCATGAAAAAAAAAAGGAGATAACATGGTAATTCTTTGATGCTTCACTGAATTGTTTTATATTGATTGGTAAAAACTATGTACTATAAACAACTTCTAGTGTGTGTGAGTTTAGTGTAGTAAGTTCAATATAATACTTGCTAAAATCTTCCTTGTTCTGTAATAGGAAGTTTACTTGTTTTCTTAACTTTTCTCTTTAATAATCTCATGCGGATTTTTACTATGGCAGAGCTCATAGTAATAAAGGCTTTGTTGCATATGTATGCATCATGGGCTAAAGCAGTCTCATTGTTCACATAAAATCAGCKTATTAATCTGTTCGCTTTTGTTTTATTAGTTTTCTTTTCTAATATTGCAGGTGACTGGCTGATTAAAGTTAAGTAACAATGGTGTCAGACTTAATTAATGCAAATCCCGTTGTGTATGAGAAAAGGGATCGTCGAACTCGAAGTGCACCAAATGATGTGGATGAGTATGCTGCTGAGCCTATTGACCAACTAGAAATATTTGATATCCTTTCTGCTTGTACATCTTAAATTTTGTCAATAGGTTTCCAAATCTTTCTATTTTTTGGTCTTACATCTTTGTGAAAAAATTTAAGTAGGTTTTAACAATCTATTAGTGAATACAGGATAAGTTTTTGTTTTTATTATTTTTATGCTTTCTTCTAGTTTAATTGCAAATTATTTATTGTTAGCGTTATCCCCTTACAGTAGCTATGCTTCTGATTGGGTAGAGATTCACCCCCCCCCCCCCCCCTGAAACCAAAACAGAAAAAAGAAGAACATATGTGCCTTTAATCTGGAATAGAAAATCCAATGTGTAATACACTGCTGATTTGCAACTTTGCTTATCAACATTTTATTACTCTTCATTTTTGTATGATGAGCAGTCCTTTTGTTATCCCATTTATTCACTCATTTCATATTGTTTTAGTACCATAATTACAATTATTTTTGGGTGAGGCATGAATTTTGGCCTATACTAAAGCATGCCTCTTAAGAAGCTGAATTTTATATCTTATTTTTTGCATAAGAAAATCCAAACTTCTGGAATTTTCTATTAGGTCATACTTGAAATCATCATCGCTTGACTCCAATGCAGGTTATAGCTGCTGGCCTGTATTTCCTGTCAAAATCATATATAGATCAAGGTAGACCTTGAATGTGTTGCCTGGGCACTTGTTGATGCCTCCGTTAGTGTAGCCTTGTCATAATGTGGACAAGAACTTGCAAAAGGCTATGGTCTGATCTTATACAATAAAATCTTTGTTTCTTCTTAACATTCTAACATCATCTTMGAGATATAAAAGATCCAGAACATCCTTATTCCTTGGAAGAACTTAAAGTCATAACAGAAGATGCAATTGAGGTAGATGACAAGCGTAGCTATGTAAGGTAAGAGCATACGGATATAGTGTGTTTGCTTTCTAATTCATTCACGCCTCGTATCTTGTTGCTTGATTGATAAGTAGTTTCCGTTGACTCAGGGTCACATTCACTCCAACTGTTGAACATTGCTCTTTGGCAGCAGCAATTGGTCTATGTTTGCGTGTGAAACTCATGCAGTGCCTGCCTTCACGCTATAAAGTATGACACTGATTTACGTACTGGGTCTTTGTTGTTTGCTTCATTTTCTAGAACTTCTGCTGTCTTGTCTTGACAATGAAACCATGCAAATTTTTTTTCTGTCTAGTTTTATTTTAATGTTCTTTCATTCTAGGGGCTTAATATCTTCTGCCTGTTGGTATACTATTCTGTTGAAATGTCTAAAGTTGCAAACATAGTGTTCCATTGTCTGCAATAGAGTGAAGGTTTTCTGTATCAGAAATTTCTTTTCATCACTTGATTAGGCTGATATACCTGTCCTTACAAAACTCATCCTTGGAGAATAAAACCATAATGTCCACTATGATGCAAATAATTTATTTCTTACACTGTAATTTCGGTCCATGAACCCAAGTTATTCAGCTAAACTACTGATGTTGTTTATTAATTTGGAGGCRATTGTTCATATACAGGAAACTGTATCATTGACTACTTACATTTTTCCCCATATTAACAGACTGAGACTATGGCGTGCTCCCATATTACCTACGTTAGTTCACCTCCATAGTTAGGACTATGACTGTTCCCCATATTCTGCAACAAAGGCTTGAGCTTGTACAAGTATCATGCTTTAATTACATCTTATCTCTCCACTATGCGATTCTTTAATGTTTCATTTATGTGAACATCTTTCATCTTGCTTACTTGTGTGATATTCTAATTATGTGAATCTTCTGTTTTTTCTTCCCAGGTGGATATTAGAGTAGCACCTGG
The DNA here is from genome assembly GCA_001752375.1 of Rhazya stricta. Taxonomy (NCBI): domain Eukaryota; kingdom Viridiplantae; phylum Streptophyta; class Magnoliopsida; order Gentianales; family Apocynaceae; genus Rhazya; species Rhazya stricta. The sequence goes on along the minus strand of MEJB01000029.1, from coordinate 2,655,893 downwards.
AAGTCATGCAACCGAAGCTTCAGGTCTTGCGCCCTTTTTCTATTCATTTACTAGAACATGAAATAATCTTTACTTGTGAAGACTAATTCTAGTGTTTTTTTATTATTTCACCTCAAAAGCAGTGAAATCGTGACCACATCTTTTCAGTACTTTTGTGATTTTCTTCTTTGCTTTATTGTCCCCTTTTGTTTTTTTGTGGCGGTGGTGGTTGGAGATCCCCTAGGTTCTGGAGAAGGGGAAGGTTGGAGGAAGAAATCTCATTCTATCTTTTTAGTTACTAGAAGTCTTAAATGTTAATTTGGAAGTGATTGTTTATATGCATGAACTTGTACCATTGACTACTTACATTACTCGCCTCTTCTGTTRACAGTAAATAAACAGTTGAATGATAAAGAACGAGTAGCAGCAGCTTTAGAAAGCCCTAATCTTTTGAGTTTAATCGAGGAATGCCTTGCTCCATCATTTGCATGAAGAAGAACTGTTTGTTATCATGCTTATAGCAAYGACAACTCTTCMAAACTTGCTGGAATGATCTCTGGGCTGTTCACAGTGCAATTTGTTGTCCTGCTGTATCTGTCATCAATCATTTTCTTGTTTGKTTGATTAACTTTCAMATGTGTTGTTGCCCTAGCTTTCCTTATTTACGTTCTTTTAAACATGTAATATTTATTACATGTTTATAATTTAGTCTAAAAATAAAACCTATAGTTGAGGATACAGGTTACTGCATACTTGCTAKTGAGGCAGTATTTGTCGTCTTGTATGTATCAGCATGGTTTGCCTTCCAATTGCCATATGAATATAAGCCTTGTGGATGTTGTACTTTGAGGTGTATGTGCACTTTGCTTTAACAATTCTTGCACTTCTTTTTGAATTGGACTATGACACGAGTGCCACGGGATTGTGTCCTTTGCCTCTTGRKCCCTCTGCATGTGTACCCTTTTCATTTCATCTCTTCCCTCCCACAACGTGTAGTGTTGCAGAAAGAGGATGAATATCCTTTACCTTTCTTGTTATTTTCCTATAGAAATTGCAAAAAGAGGACAAAAGTGATGCTTATAATGGAATATCAAATGAAGCAAATTAACAAGTAACGAGACAAGCCATCTGAAACTAAGGCAGAAAGAAAAGCCTCTTGGGCTTGAGGACTAAAGAGATCCTGCAATATCAAATATCAGTTTCAGTTTGGAACTGAAAAGAAGAGCATCAATGACAGTACTGTTTTCCCCATAAAGTTCTCAATTACAATTTTTACCAATAGTAAAAAGAGMAAAACAAAAGAGAAGGTTGCACTTGGCTAAACCGAATCAGAAAAATATGGGCTATCCACAGACCTACCAGCACAGTTAAACACCATAAAGGGCTGTTTAAAATGAGTATCATGATCATGTTGGGGTATAAGTTTGCGTGAATCCCTATTCTTCTTCTGCAATCTCCTTAGCGACAGTACCAAAATTGTATATTTATTTGTGCAAAATGATGTTTGGATGGATGAAATTGAAATAAAATAATATTTTTTATTTCACATAAAAAAAGGGTCAAAACTTTCAACAGACTTTGCTTAGCTTATATTTAATTTCATTTTTACGAGGTTTAATTATGTGAGGTATAAAGTCTCTCTTTAATTGTGCAGGAATTACCTTTAAATTTACATATGTAAATGTCGAATTTGCTATTATTCAAGCTCTTTTCTAAAAAAAATTTATTAAGTTATTCGAAAAGTCATTAACTTTCAAAATCAAATTTAAGTAAGAGATATAAAAAATCATTGAGTGATGCAATGGCTCGTAAGAATAGTTATTTCAATTTCTCTCAAAAAAATAAAAAATATAAAAAATAATTTTTTTACTTTGAAACATGAAGCGTTGTCATATTTAATAAGTTATATAGTTAAATTTTAAAAAATCGATAAATCTGATTATAATTTAGAGAGAATATGAAGAAAAAGTAGTAAAGAAATAAATTCGATAAAATTTATTAAAATATATTAA
>MEJB01000029.1:2607164-2653442 GCA_001752375.1 Rhazya stricta | reverse complement strand
TAAACTATGCTCACCAGAATGAAGACCAAACTACCAAAATTATGGAGGATTTTTCTGGGTATCCAATTCATGAAGCCCATTTTTCAAATTCTTTATCTTCACTCTCAGTGGACAGTGAAAGCCTGCTGAAACAGGTAATTTCTAAAGAATGTTCTGTCACGCTTCTATGCACTTCTTTCGGCCTTTTCGATTTTGATTGGTGGGTTGTGTTGGAATCATAGTTTCTGATTATAGATGGAATAGGGTCTCATTCTATTGTGCCTAAAAAGGTATATGGCTGTTGGGTATTTCTTTGGAACTCAGCGAGCTAATTTCCTTTTAAAGGGTTCCCATGGTTAGTTTTGAGGTTTCCTTTTTTCTTCTTATGCAGAGTGATCAATGGTCTAGATTAGATTAAGCTTGACTGCGGCCAGATTGCAATACTCTAAGGCTTCGTTTCAGTTAAAAACTTCAGAAGGAGATATTTGTATTCTGAAAATCCTTTGCAATTTGATGTCCATTAGTGCTGGAAATCCACGTGTCTAGGAGAAAGGAAATTAGTATCCCAACCTAAGAAAGATAAGAGTATATGTTTTTATTATATAAATAGGTGTCTCAAAAAGATTTAGGGATAAGCCTCCACTTTTATTGGCTTTTGAGGTAAGAGAATTTTCTTAGGGCGGGAAAATGAAGATTTGAGATTTGAAATTTGAAATTTCTTCATTGAAGAATTCATTTGTATTGGAAGTTCTAAGTTTCGTTTTATTATTTTTTATTTACTATTTACTTTTTTTGAAACTGGAAGTTTCAAGTTGGGATTGGTGAATTTGGGAGTTAAAAAATAATAATTCCAAATAATCGATTATTCTTGGATTATAATGATGGTTGAAAATTATATATTCAATTATGTGAATGAACGGAACCAAAATTCTGTGCAATAATCAATTACTGAAATTGCAATAATCATGTTTACTGTATTTATTAACCGATTATTGCATACAATTTATTCAAATGTATTTATAAGGAAAAACATTGATAAGTAAAAAGTGAAGAATTTTCACTCTTCACTTTGTTGTTTCGTGGAAGTTTTGGAGAAACATTTTGGATGAAGAAGAGATTTCTTTATTGTAGAAGTAAAACAAATGAATTCCTGGTTAAAGAAAAAAAATTTTCTTGTGTCAAGAAGTAAAAGAACTGAGTTCTTGGTATAAGAAGAGAACATTCTTGGTTTAAAATGCTGTCCAAATGCAGCCTTAGGTCTTTGCTTTTATTTTACTTTTAATTTAGTTGCTTAAGGGCTTTTACTGGCTCCTCTCCTCCTCCCCTTTAGAAAAAAGAAAAAGTAAAAAAACACTCCTGCTTTTGGTGTAGAATATCTTGCATAACAGCTTGAACACATACAAATGGCCTTGTATTATGAAGAGAGAGGTGCCAATGATAAGTTACCTCTTTCTTAGTTAGTTTCTCTTGTAGATAATCTCTGAGCGGGTTCAAAATTCTTTTCCACTTGTTATTTCTTAGGAAAAATTGATGAGTGGGTAATGCCCCATCACTCCCTGAGATCATTTGTGCTTTTAGTGGACTGAATTCACCTGCGACCTTAACTGTTTCTTTGTGCAAAGTCCATCATATAGCAGTGTGGTGCTTATTCATTTATTTTTTTAGTGGCATATATGAAACTAATTTTATGACCTGTTCATTTATAGATCAATGAATTATCAAGTTTCTCAGATTCACCTGCTCCATCAGTTACTAGGATTCTGTACAGTGAGAAGGATGTATCAGCAAGAAGGTAACGTGGGAGCTTACCTAATTTTATTTTCTCGGATGAAAGAATACCAATCTACCCGTCTCAATATTAGCCAGATAATGTTATATGATCTGATGAATTGCAACCACTTTTTTCTTTTTTTGTATTGACAAAATGAACTCTTGATATTTATAGATCTTCTTACTACTCAAACCTCAACGTTGTTGGTCAAGCATCCTGGGTGTTTAACCTGCATGCCTACTGGGGATTTTGAGAATGTGAAGAGTGGTTGAATCAGTACCTAAAGTGCTCCTTGTCCTCTCTCTATCATTCTCAATCACATTGAACAAGTTTATGCATATGATTATTTACTATCCCCTGCATATAAATCTTTAAGGACTGTAGTAGTGCAATTAACTAGCAACTTGTTGTGGCTCATTCACTGATCCAAAATGGTTGAAGTGAAGCTGCTCCTAGTATGCCATCAAGTTGGTATCCATTATTTAAATTGTACCCAGATAACAAGCACGGGATAGTAAATCGCAAGTCTTACAAAACTCCAATTTTTCCACAGGGAATATGTGGGTGATGTTTGAACTTTACAGAAGGACTTGAGTGAAACACTACCAGTAACTTGTGCTTGAACATTTTGGACTAGTGGTTGAGGCTGTAATAGGTTGCTGGAGCAGCGCTTGGATTATCAGATATCAATGCCAAGAATTCTATAATATACACTGAAGGGATTAAAAAAGATGGGTGGAATCCAGTAAATAGGTTGTGCCTAGAGTTCAATAGAGAAGAAAAAGAGGCATAACAGCATAAGCTAGTTGCTTTGCGTTGTGAATTTGGTTGTATCTGTTACGCATATGGCACCTTTTTATCTCACTTCTAATATCTTTGTTATTAGAATGTCTTACAAACTTTAGGGAATAAGTCTGCTTTTGAGCGTAAGGGTAAATGAGCAAGGGGTGGAACTCCCCTCATGTTTGTTGCTGCTGGAGATTTAATTAAGATAAGAAAAAAATTGTTCTTAATGAGCATGCTTTCCTTTCTCTATCTAATAATATTTGTCAAGCATGTTTACCTAAAAATGATGCTTAACTTACAGTTGAGTTTATGAGTTGGATGCGCCACGAGCTATGGATGAATCCTCCAGTTCCTTCTGCTAACTTTGACTACTGTACAGTGATTAATGTCTTTTGACTTGTAAAACTGTATTTTCTCATGCAACATACATTTTCTTTATTCAACAAGCAGGTACATAAAAAACTTGATGGCAGTTTCTGGTCTTTCTGTCAGGGAGGATGCTGTAGGGAACATTTTTGGTCGGTGGTGAGTTACATCTTAGTTCTTTCATGTTCTCATTTAAGATTTTCAAATTTCCAGGGCAGAAACATCATCAACTACTAGGTCCATATCCCAGTATAATTTTGAGGACTTTGAGACCCCATTTATCGTCACTCCCACATTTTGCAAGAAATATGCAATTATTGGGTTAACGTCAAGAGTTATCCGAAATCTCATATAGTATATCCCAACTTCATGAGGAGTCTTTTATCATTTCACCCCATCTTTTCTGTTAGTATTCACACTGTATACACCACAGAGTTAAACAAACCAACTTGTGAATGCTTGTTGATGTATACTCTCACAATATAGAATCTATCTATTCCTTCTCATTTGGACAGAGCCTCTTGAATTCAGATTTCATATCTAATACAGTAAAATGAGGTTTAAGAAACTCTATATGTATGTACATACATAAATATCCATGTGTCTCTGTGTATATAAATTAATAGGAAAAGAAGTTAGTTAATTAWGAAATCAGGTTAGAACTCACTCATGGTACATGTTTTAGCTAATTAGCTATTTAAGGTTGAGTATTTTAATGACAGATAAGCTTTTTGATTCATGCTTAACAATCGGTATTTTTTTCTTTTTCTTTTTCTTTTATTCTTTTGGTGCATGTAATCGTTTGCTTGACTTGCAATCTCAAACTGGGTTTGACACAGGAATGGGTATGAACCTGAGCTTCCTCCAGTTTCAACAGGTTCTCATATAGATGCTATACCCTATTCTGGGAAGTATGATGGAGTTGTTGGTGTTTTGGGTGCTATAGAAGCCATCAATGTTCTAAAGAGGTAAGCAGGCTTGAGTTTCGAATTTACCATTGTTCCCTCCGTTATGTTCTTAAGCAGGGCAATGACCTGAAGCTGTAAAACAAAATTGAAAATCTGTAGCATATTTTTAGGTAACCTAGATTAKGAATTTGTAGGATTTTGCGGTGGCTAGGTATTGGCATCTCTCAACATTCGTTGCTGGAATTACTTTCTATTTCATCCTTTGACATCTTTTTTAGATTAATTTTGATCTGAATCTTGAGTGAATTGTACTAACTGGTAAGCATGTAATATTTGAAACCATAACCAGACTCCAAATAAAATTATGTTTGACAGAGGATAAACTCAAGTGAAACACATTCCAGGGCTTTTATAACAGCATCCTGGTTTCTGTATAACCCTGCTTGTGATTAGTGTTTTCTTTGTTAATGAGAAAAGAAAGTAAAACCGAAATTGATGCACATGAATGGTCTTGACTCTTGAAGGGAAAATTATCAAATATGACACATTGACCTGAATAGAGAAATACCGGGGCATCTGCTGCTAAACTTTTTAGGTTGTTCTCTTATTCATGAATATTGACAGTCCAGAAGTGATTTTCAAGTCAAAGTATTTAAGGAAGATGTGATAAAGGAATGCTTTCTGAAGATGGGTGATTATCATCCCCTAAGTGTAGAAGGATGGTCTATAAAAAAAACCTTTTGTTGGACTAACTAGGGAGAAATTTAAATTTTGAGAATATGGAAGATCCTAAGATGAAGATAATCTAATGTATTGTACTAAGACAGATAAATGTCATTTTATTTCACACAGACCATGTGCTTTCTTGGGATCATATGTGTTCCTTATATTGCCATCGCCTGTTGCATATTTATCCAGTTTTTATTTGTCCAAGATGTCAACGTTTGCATTTCTCTGATCATTTTGCTGATTACAGATCTGGTTTTAAACCTAAAAGATCATTGGAGGTGATCATGTTCACGTCAGAAGAGCCTACAAGATTTGGGATCAGTTGCCTAGGAAGGTTAGACARACATGGYTCAGATTTTTGTTACTATGAATTACAAAGATGCTCTTCTGGCCTTCTTAAGTTCTTCAATTATGCAGTTCATGGGATTTTATAATTTTTCTTGATAACAAATCTTTTCTTCTTTCATTCTCTTATGTGTTTCTTTATATGGTCAGATTCTTTGAGGAGAAAAAAATAAATGGATAGAAAAGATTGAGCTGTGAGTCTTCTAATGCTTATCTGAAATTTGCAGCCGCTTAATGGCAGGAAGTGTAGAAATTGCAGAACAACTCAAGAAAACAGTGGATAGTCAGAACATTTCCTTCTTTGATGCTGCAAGATCCGCAGGATATGCCAATGTGGAGCAACTATCTGCTGTATTTCTGGAGAAAGGAAGCTATTCTGCTTTTGTAGAGTTGCACATAGAGCAAGGTCCTATTCTTGAAGAAGAAGGTATCTTGGTTGTTTGTATACCCTGCTTTACTCTTTCACTATCTATGTAAATGTTTTAATGTTTTAAAATCAATTACCTATTTTCACAAGCTCTTCTAATTCTTGTTACGCTTGACTTTAGCTACACATATTGGAATTGTGACTGCTATTGCTGCTCCTGCAAGCATCAAAGTGGACTTCGAGGGTAATGGTGGCCATGCAGGAGCTGTGCTGATGCCAAAGAGGTAATAAATTTCTGAGACAATGGTCACATGATTTTTGCCTTCCATAATCATTCTTCTTTTTTAGTTCTCTGATTCCATAACCCTCATATGATTAAGCATGGTTCCWACAAGAAATTAGCTTAAGACACTGATCCTGGGAATAGGATGTGAAAGAGAAATAATTGATCTTGGTGATGAGCATTACGGATCTCAGTACTTTATATGCTGGTGGATTTGCCATTTCTCTTTTATGTACTCTAACATTTTGTCCCCAGAGAGATATATATTTTTTTATTTGGTTACTTCCTTTCCTACATTCTGAAAACTGTGAGCTAGAGAATAAAGTGTTTTGTTATCCTGTTACTTTCCTGCTGGCCTGATTTCCTAGCATCAAAATATTAGACACTTGTTATTTGTCTGGAGTACAATCTGTCGTACTCCTCCTTTATTTGCCTGTATTTATTTTCTGTAGTTCTTGTAAATATCAATTGGAGCAGAAATGATGCAGGGCTGGCTGCTGCTGAGCTGGCGCTTGCTGTGGAGAAACACGTATTAGAGTCTGGATCTATTGATACTGTTGGCACTGTTGGTAACTCATTTTTTCTCTATTATCATACCTAAAGATGAGGTTCTATGGGCTGTTTTTTGGTTTACAGCCAAATACTCATTCTGCAATCATGAGAAAATGCATACAGAAGTGGTAAAATAGTGGCTGTAAATTGCACAGARCCATAATGAATTCTRTGTAGAGAATCTATGACAGCTTAAAAGCTCTTCTATTGCCTTTTCTGTCGGCAATGTCTGCATCAAATTCATACGCACAAGCTGCTATCAGTTTCACATGACATTCTATCTAATCCCTGTATCCTGAAGCACCTTAAGTTTCTTTGTTAGACTGACGTAAGCCAAAGAGAACCGTGTTCAGTTAGCAAAATTACTGAGTTCCTGGAATTGTCAGATCACTAGATAGTGCAGCTTCCGATGACTTCCCCCATCCTTCTTCCTTTGGACAGTCTTCAAACACAAAACCAACTGATTTAAACTGTTCTAGTGCTTTCAACTATAGAATGTAGACTAACTTCTCTGGTACCTGTTTCTGAAGGTATCCTTGAGCTGCATCCTGGAGCAATTAACAGCATTCCAAGCAAATCCCACCTGGAAATAGGTAAGGCTTCTTGATGCATAACACATTTTATGAATACATCTTCTGTTCTAGAACATTTCATTGTTGTTTTTTTGGTTGACTATGTTGCCTTCTAGTTATTTATTTTTTGCCATCTTGGTTGAAATTCCATTTTATTCTTTCTCTGGAGAGAATTTAATATATATCTTTGTAAAGTTTATTTACTGATCTATCTGAACTTCTGCTATTTGCAGATACACGTGACATTGATGAAACACGTAGGAACTCCGTAATTGCTAAAATCCATCAGTCTGCTGTAAGCATATCTAGTAGGCGTGGCGTTAAGCTATCAGAATTTAGAATTGTCAATCAAGATCCACCTGCTCTCTCCAATGAATTGATAATCAAGGCAGCAGAATCAGCATCCCAAGGGCTAAAACTTTCATACAGAAAGATGATTAGTAGAGCTTATCATGATTCACTTTTCATGGCCAGGTACAAGAAAGTTTGACAAGCATCCACTTTGSTTTACGATATTTGGTTGATGCTCTTGAATGCTGAATCTCCATTAAATAGTTGCAAACTTCCAATCATAATTAGTTCAAATATTTGCTTCTTTCTGTTGCTTCAAATTGRAGACCTGCTGATATGGGTTTGATATTTCTTCTTTGCAGAGTCTCTCCCATGGGCATGATATTTATTCCATGTTACAAAGGTTCCATGCTTCTTTACTTTCAGAAACTTTCCCMACAATACTCAAGGCTCCAACCCAACTTCTCGCTCCCCACCACATATAACTTTCTCCCCAGCACACACAGACACTCAAAAATAAAGTCTGTTCCTGTTTACATGTCTAACTTTATTAATTTTTCCGGTCATTTTGCTGCAGGATATAGCCATAAGCCTGAAGAATTTGCCTCCATAGACAACATTGCAAATGGCGTAAAAGTCTTAGCACTAACGTTAGCCAAACTCTCCCTGGCTTGATGTACCATCTTCCTCTATTTCAAGGTTTAGCTATTTTTTTCAGCATTTTAGATCAGCACAGTTCAAATAAATATATCAGCTGCTTGACATGTGTACAGATGATCGTGGAAGAAACAACACTGCTCTTTTTCCTCATTCATGATATCTTTCTTAAGTGATTTTCCGACTGGAGAAAAAAAAACACATGGCATAGCCGGACTACCGAGCCAAACAAAGGACCAAGAGAAAGGGGAGGATAAATTATAGATATTCCTATGTAGTTGCACGCATCAGAACAAAAGGGAAAAGAGGAAACAAAGAAATCCGACTAGTTGTGGCATAGACAAGGGACTAAAGGGCAGATAACACAGTAGTGTATAGACGTGCCCGCCTAGCTTCTAACTTAATCCTCACAAAGGATTTAACTAAGAAATTATAGAAACTATGTAAAACATATCTGCATTAAACATTCTTTGTATTTCTTCTCAACCGTAGGCTCAAGTAGCCCAATTCCTCGTCCTCCGCAACACAATCTCAATTTGTGAGTAGTGAAAGGGAGATATTGGTTATTTCTACTGGAAACAAGAAAAAGGAATAAGTTTAGCAGATAGAAAAAAAAAAATGCAGATTTGTTTTCTACGAATGGACTAACCCTAGCCTTTCGAATGGATCTACCAGAACTTAGATCCTCATTGCTTACTGTAGATATCGGAACCTCTGTTTCACAAGAAGATAGAATTATGTTCAATGGAAATGAGTTGAAGTTCTTAGCAGAATATGATTCTTTAGATAAGCATTCTAACTTTTGTTTTGCACCTACTCCATTTCTCTTCAAGATCTCAGCAATTCTGACAACAGTAGGTATTGCTGCAGTAGATTGMACAGAAAAGTTATAGCCATCATGGTAGCAAGAATATCTCCTAAACACGATCTCTGTCCAAATAGTCATTAACCCAGCAGCGCCTACACAAAACATAAGCAGCCCAGGTTGCATACGTCTCTAACAAAAGCACATTGTTCAAATATTTGATGCCATAAAGCAAATAAAAAACCCAGGAAAATGTTAAGAGAATACTGTGCTTAATTAACCAGAGTTACAATTCATGAGGGAAAAGAAGTAGAAGAGCTCATACCCATCCCCAGCGCAGAAAGCTCAACCTCATCGTGCTGTTTTAGGGATCTCTGCAAGAGAGATGAACAGATACATGATTTTACAAGAGAATTATCGAGAAAAAGACCAAGACTTTGCATTGAAATAAAATTTATCCATATGCAAATAAAGAACTTACAGTTCCCACAACATTTTCATAACACTCAGAATCGACTAAATCACAAATCTCACTGACAGGAGTCAAATTATGAACATCCAAAAGCATTAGAACATGAGAAATGAGATAACGATGCATTGCCATGCATGCATTTTCTCTTCGACAAAGGCGAAAATGAAGAAGAAAGAGAGTAAAGAACCTTGGCCTCTTGGAATTGGAGATTTGAATCCTGTTCCTCTTCTCAGTCATTATCGTACTATTAGTACTATCATTCTCCATTTCGATCTGTACGTAGATATATCAGTGCAGAGAAAAATCCATTGGGGTTTTAGAGCAGGCAATAGGCCCATTAGCAGCGGGCATGAAAAGATGGGAAATATCTTGGACTAGACCTTGGACTGGACTGGAGCCAATCAGCAATACTGTGGCAACAACTTGAACGCGTCTGGCCCATCACATCTCACAAGTCAAAGGCTCCAGAAGAAAAGTTCCAAAGTCCCACCACATTTACATACACCTCTTGCTATGATACGAAAAAGATAAATAATGAAGTCTATTGAGCCTACGTAGTAATTCAATTCAAAAGCAGATTGAATTGAAGATCATGTACATTTTAATTGATTTTGTATGCATATCAAGAGTATATGTATCACCAGCRTCTTCAGTTAGCAATAAATATTAGGTTTGATTTATATTCAATCYTCATTGTAAAAGCGAGATAATATTTTTAATCGATTTTAAATTTTATAGTATACCTTCTTATTTCATCACCTATTAGCACACTATTTAATGTATCTTCGCTCCTAACATAGGGGAAGAGGTGTTTTGAGGAGATAGAAAATCCAGCATTCTTAACCTAATCCACACTAAAATATAATTCTATACTTATCCTGTTTTTTTTTTTTTAAACTCCTAAGCTCTCATAAACATTATAATGTTGTTCCCTCACCACCCCAACCCCTAAACCCAAAAGCTGCTTGCTTGATTGCATTTTAAAAATCTAGACATGTTCATAGTTGGTCTTTATTTGGTTCATGCTTTATGAACTAATAATATTCCAATACAAAAGATTGTTACACTATGTTTTGATCCATTCTTTTCTATAGAATAAAGACTACTTTTGTAAGATTATTTGGCTGATGCCAATCGATTTACATTAAATTATGTATTCATTCATAGAGTAAAAGTGAAGGATCAATGATTTGCTTCTCTTCATATGTATCCTAATAYTTCATATAAACATTTAGCAACAAAATCCCACAAAGAATTTAGGGGAAAAAAGACTACATTAGGAATACCTTATGGTAGAAGCCAAACTAAGAATGTGTTGGCCACCGTTTTCATATGGCATATGTAAATCTTAATGTGGGACATATAAGTAGCTAGAAAATGTCCCTTCTTGTTGAATATTTGATAGTTGATAGGAGAGGAGTTGGCACATCTCTATAATTTATTTGCCTTTGTTTAAGTGGCATTCTTCCTTATTTAGCACTCACATTAGTAACCAATTCCGAACCCAAATCTCACAGCTCATAAATCCATTCCTCCCCTCAAAGCAACCTTTTTGATCTGCTCAATCAATATCATAATTAAATCATTTGAAAATTAAGCAAGAAATAATACCAAATCCACATTAGACATAGATACCCCTCTCACTATAGAGAAATTTCAAGATTAGCCTTGATTGCAATTGGTTTGATTAATTTAATTTTCTACAACTGTAAATAGCAAGATACTATTCAATAAATAGTTCAGTGATCGAATACATGAGTCGTATTTTGAAGAAATTTATAAAGTAGAAGAATAGGAAACATAATTGAACTAACGATTTAATAATTTTCTACGAATTTCTTTATCATTTCTTTCATGCCCAATTTTTCAGATAAACTTTATCTCAAATACCCCATTCAAAAAGAGATTTATCCTAAATTTCCTTGCTTGGGAAAGTGAAAGAAGACTAGTTATATATTGAACATGACTAGTGAAGGAACTTTAATTGGATCTTCTTTGACATACTAATAGTTATTTGTGGAAGTTCAAGGGGTAATTGGGTAGCAAAGAAAAGGCGGTTGGGTTTAAAATTAAAAACGGAGGGTGTTGGGGCTTTATCAAAAAGGTTAAGAAGATTAATCAGAGATGGGACCTAAGCAATAATTGGCTACACAACTCTTCTTTCTTAATTATAATTTATGTTTTAGTTGAAACATAAACGTCCATTTGCTGTAATTTGCAGGGCACTAAAGGAATAAAAAGAATCATTATTTATTTGTTGACTATACTTTTTCTTTTCTTTTATCCCTTTTCTTCATTAGAATAGAATTATTACTTCCTCTTCAACTCAGGTTGATAGTCTAATACTTCAATAATTAAGTACTTAATTTTGAAATTTACAATATTCTTGGTATATTTTTCGATTTTCCTTCCGAATATTAAGAATTTAATTAATTAAAATTTTGATTTTGAATATACATTTATTTCTTTCACTATCGTATACATTCGATTAGAGATTTTGATCTACTATTAACCACTAACAACCCATCCACATCCTTTTAGGACTTCTCATAGGTTATCATAAGCATCATTGGCAAAGCTCAACTCGTGGGCCTATTTGTTTGTTAGTCAAAAATTAAACTTTTTATCGAAAAGAAGTTCCCGATGAGCGCGTGAGTGAGAACAAAACGTGCTGAAAAGACTCGTGGTGATTTGTGAGGCCAGTCCATCAAATCAACTTTTGAAGAAAACATTTGTTTTATCCTCTTTTAACAGCAGAAAAGCCAATGGGGTTCCAAAGGAAAGGCAATTTCATTGAGCTATAAGAAGATCACTGTCAACAAATAAAGAAATGGAGTTGTGGGAGTTGGTACATGCATCCCAAGACAAGTAATTGAACCTCTGCTTGAGACATGTTTGGCTATCCTTTGTGTCATTGTAAATTACAAGAACATGTCATGTTACCTTGCTTTTGTCTTTTTCTTTATCCTTTTCYAAACAAATGCTTAAAATTTTGGAGTTTCTTAGGAATATTTTAATGCCTCTAGTGATTCCATGTTGGTGAAATTTTTACTYGAGGAATTAGAAGTTGGAAATYCTAAAGGAGTGAACCATTTCTACATGCAATGGCTTTCCTTCCATTTATAGTGGATTAAATCAGTATGRAGGATTAAGTTTAAAGTTTGCCATTTATGATATAATTTTTGAAAGATCGTAAAAATAATGAAATTATTACTTATTGAAGGTCGAAAGATTTTGCTAATCATTTGCTTCCAAGAATGATTGAACCACCCTTCTACTTATGTAACAAATTCATAATAAAAGTGCATAATTTTGGCCTTCTAGCTTCTTAAAGTTGAGAAGCTCTTCCACTCTATGATAAAATATGAAATGGATGTTTCCAACATGATGACCTAGTGTATTAGCTTATAGTATAATTTTATAATTATTAAAATATATACAATTAAATAATTCATCAAATATAGTTTAAGAATTGTATATTCGACGTTTAGAAAGTTTTTAATTCACTGATAATCAAACAAAGTACGAATTTTTCTTCCAAAACACAATTTGACAAAGTTCCTAGCCAAACTTTCATGTATATGCACTATGTGGATTTCATTTGAATCTAAAAAGACCAAACACTCCACATATTGAGGGAAAAATAAAATCCTTAAAGAAATGAATAATAATACGGCAAATAAAAACTATTTTCATTACCTTCCTTTCTACATCAATCCCATCTCCTATAGTCTTTCTCAAAATAGAAAAGTAAAAAAGAAAAAGGAAATTCACAACCAAGAAAAAGAAAATATTCCCAAGGCTATTTCGGTCATTTTATCCAGTTGTAGAAAAAGAATCTGTACGTAAATATTGAATTCACCTCCACTATAATTCAAAATTCAAATTACTCAAGAGCCGTCAACGAACGCCGTTAATTTATACTCTTGCACTGTTTACAGTATAAAATATCCCTGAACAGAGACAAAAGAGAAGAAAGGCAAAACGAGAAGAAGCAGAGACAGTTGAATTCACAGAGGTAGAATTGCAGCTTTAAATTTCTTCTCAGAAAATTTTGAGTATCTTTATTCTATCCCTCTATCTTTTCATCCATTTTTGTTTCTTCCAGTCCCTGCATTGAGGATTATAGTACCCTGAATTGATTTGTAAATCTTGAAATTGGATCTATGTAAGTTCTGATGCAATGTGCTTTTTGCTGTCTGGATTTTTCGCAGATTTAAGTCAAATTTGGCTAAAAGATATGACATTTACATTGTTTCTTTAGTGGGTTTCTGTTTTGTTCTTTTCTTGTATGCCKTATCTGGGGTCAAAATCTGGACATAGAATCAGTATTTTCATTATCTGAAAATGTGAGGAAGGATATACAAAGATAAGAGAATGTGGGTCTAGTAAAGGGTTCTAAAGAATGAGTTATTCTTTTTGGTTGCTTAGAAAATACAGGGAAATCCAGACGTTCAGTAATAATTTGCTTATGACTACCTAACCAATTCGCTAGAGCTATTTTTCCATTTCTGAGTTTTCTGAACTCTCCTGGCATTGGAATCGAATATTGAGATCTACCAAGCTAGTTACAGTAGTGTTCTATTTCTGCATTTTGGATGTTTCTCCCTTTCGTATGTAGAAGCTAAAAAAGCAGAAGCATGAATAACCGTGTAATTAATTGAATATCAGCACTGAGATGAACATTGGATGGGATGACATGACTTTTTATTGATTGTAACCAGATTTGTATTTGAACTTGACAAAATCTTCTGATTCTGTGTAAAGATGTATTATCGGTTTGTAGTCCGTTTACTTTAGAAAAGGGAAAAAGGCTTATAAATGATTTCATTGGAGATTTGACTAATCTTCTACTTCAAGCACTGATTCTTTCTCTTAGATCATTTTTTCCTCTTCTTTGCTTTTTCAGTATTATGGGGATGGAAGTTACTGATATTTGTATGGACAAAGAGCCAGATAGTGTAGTAACATATTCAAGTGCTGTTTCCCACGATTCAAATCACCCAAGCACCAATATCCAAGATGTTGTGMCACCATGTGAACATGCTGACGAGGACATTCAATGCTGCGCAAGTGAAGGGAATGCTGAAGTAAGTGATTGTGAAGTGAAGGAATGCACTACCGAAAAGCCAGTTGAGAATTCTATTGCCTGTCAAGTTGAAAATGGCAAGGATCAAGTTATTTCAAGCTCTAAATGCGAGATTGGTGCTTCTGTGGAGGAGCAAAAATCTGAAATCCTGAAAGTAAAAGATGATTGTAAGAGGCCAAGGGCTTCTATGAAACCCACACTCAGGTCTCCTCCAGGAAACTGTAAAACTAAATGCACTGTTCCCCAGCCATTTGCTTTGGCAACTGCAAAGCGTGCTTCAGGAACACGTCCTGTTGGTTCTGAATCTGACAATAGTACAACTAATAAGACTTTCAACACAAGCACTACTCATTCAAGTGGAACAAGACAGAATCAGGTATCTGCTGTCTGAAATCATAGGCTTTACTTCCTCTTTTCTATCTTCTTCTCCATGATTCTCAAAGCCAAAGTTTTCTCCTGCACTTTTGAACTCGAGGAGAGAATTGTCTCTGATGTATTTTCTGCTACTATAGAGGTTGTTGTTTGACATATGTTCAGTTCCTAAATTTGCATCCTTTGCCAACCCCGGCTTACCTTTATCCTTTCCTTAAAGCTGCGTTCTGTTATATGTTATGACTACTTTCAGTTGTTTCAAAGATGATCAAAACCTAAAGTTTAATTGTTGTTCAGCCTTTTCCTCCATSAATTTTATTTTTAGCTCTTGTAAGTCCTTGAATTCCAGTTATCCTTTATAATAGCTCCTCATAACAGGAAAGGGACAGATGGAAACTGTACGAGTTTCATCAGGTTGTCTGTTTGACATAGGTTAAGGTTCAAGAATTTATGTCAATTGACACTTTAAATATATATTTTTTCCATTCTGGATCAAATATTCTTAACCAGAAAGCAAAAAATTAAAAATAGCTCATCAACATAAAGCCCTCACACCTGCCTACCAAAATAGAAAAATATGGGTGCTTTTTACATGACTAGACAAGATGGCAAAAGATTTCTCATTTTTCCCTCGGCAAGATCTTCTCTCTTTGCTTTGATCACTCCCAAAAATTCCCACTGTAAGATAGTCTTTAATATGAGAAGATGATAAAAAGATGGGGAAGTATATCTTTGGCTAACAGCAGTTAGGCATCTTTTTGATGACTGATTCTCTAACTTCTCTATTGCTGCAGTTAGTCTTACCTTCGGTACAAAGGAAACCATTGCAGCCTACAAACAAGAAGCTTCCTGATGAAGAAGACTCCTACTCTGTTGCTTCCACGTATCCTTTGTCTTTTAACCATCAAACTGAGCAAGCAATTCTTTTTCTCTGATTGGTTCTTTTTTTATTTATTTCAATCTTTGTAATGTGGCCGAATTCAGTCCTAAACTATAGTAAGTATTGCAGCATCAAAACAGAAGCCCAGGACCACCGTTGCATCAGCTCCAACTTTTAGAAGCAGTGAACGTGCAGCAAGAAGGAAAGAGGTAATGTGCAGCGAATCCCCCATAGAAATTAGTTCTCTCAAAGCTTATTTTAATAAGCTATAGATCTAAAACTTGTCCAAAATAACAAAACCTGTTGGATTTTGCATTTTATCTTTATATTGCAGTTCTTCTCAAAATTGGAAGAGAAACATCAAGCACTGGAGGCTGAGAAATCTCAGTGGGAGGAGAGGACAAAGGTATAATATTTTTTAGCGAATTAGCTCTCTTCTTCATGTCAATATTCCTTGCTATCCAACCTCAAAAATTAGACTCATGGATTCAATCCCATTCCACTTTCTTCATTTCTTTCCTATTCTTCTTAGGCCGATGAACTTTATTTCTAATTCTGCATTTTTTTTCTTGCCCATTCTTCAAACTCTCAGGAAGAAACAGAAGCAGCCATAAAACAACTGAGAAAAAGTTTGTTATTTAAGGCAAACCCAATGCCAAGCTTCTACCATGAGGGACCACCACCAAAGGCTGAACTGAAAAAGGTACATTCTTATATATTTCGTGCTTTTCAAGCTTTTGAAATGATAACTAGAACTTGTATTTTGTCTGTAATTTTACAATATTGAAGATTCATGTAGAATTTGGTACTTGTTCATCTTACAAATCCTTCAAGAGCCTTATCATTCTATACAAACACATTATAGTTGTTTAATGCCTGATGCTGTTTTTGAAATTCTAGCCACCACCAACTCGTGCAAAATCGCCAAAGTTAGGCAGAAGAAAGAGCTGCAGCGAGACAGTTCACCTAGAAAAGGGAATAGGAGCTTGTGGTCGAGGAATTCATCCTCGGCTCAATATTTACAGAGATAGTCCTACTATTTCTTCCACAAAAAGGAAAGAACTCATCAATGTCCAGAACTGTACCACTACCGGCAAATCGAAAGCTCAGGATGAACCTGAAGGGGTGGAGGCATCATTTGYAACAAAAATGAATAGTGGGATGAGCATGAATATTGCTGTTCAATCTTAGTCTTGGGTTAGTGTTTAATTTATTGAAGCAAATCTTGCTTCCTCATCATTTTCTTCTGTATTGCTGCTTCAGCACTGTGCATTTCACTCTATTTAAACTGCAAAAAGAATCTGCAGTTGTTTGTGTGTCTCTATTATATATTTATGGAATTGTAAATTTTGTAACTTATGTTCTCTCTCCAGTTTCAAAGAGGTTTCTTCTGTAAAATGTATATCTTTCCAATGAAATAAATTTCTGGATTTTACTTATATATTTTGTACTATTGATTTTCATGCATGAGATTCAAAAGAAAGTAGGGACTTCAAGTTCATTAGCAGCAGAATGGCTGAAGTTTAGTCAAATTCTTTTGCTCTTCATGCACTAATTTAGTCCTTTGGACGTAAATATCAGGTATCCTGCATTACTTTGAGTTCAAATCTTTGTTTCTTGAGAAATTACTTGCAATTGAAGTGATAAATAGTCATCACAGAAGTAGTCTGTGTTTTGGTCTTGTTCTTATTCCTTGCTCCTGGAAATAGGTCAACCTAGACGTTACTCAATTATGCTATTCATCTATAGATGCTCAAAGGAGATGAAAAGTTGAAGATGGCTTGCATCTTATTGTTGACCATAGAGTTTTATCTCTAAAGGAGGCCCTTCCCAGTTGTTCTTAACAACAACTGCCTGCAAAAATTAAAACAAAACTTAAATGGAAAGCTATCCTGTTAGTTACAATTACAATACTGTTTTAGCTGATGTTTGCTGCTTTTGTCTGTATTCAGTGAGGTGTTTAAAGTTGTAGGCATGAGGACCCATTAAGATGTGCTTTTATGGTTTAGAAACCTTTGCTTTGAGCAATTGTGGAAAACCTAATGATGAAAAAGTTTATGAAAGTAAAGAAAAGATGCTGGTAGAGCATAAAGCACCAAATGTTAAAGTGTTGGTGTAGATAATCTGCAAAAGATGACTTTTTAGTAGAACATGCCCCAATGTGGAAGCAAAATTCTGCTAATCATAAAGGCATGGGTCTTTTACCGATATATTTTTAATCTCACCACATGTTAACTGTAATTCTTTACTTATATATATGCATGTCTTTCTGCTGATAGATTTCTCTAGTTATGGACAAATCAAACATTAAACCAGACTTTGTTCTTCTGTTTAGTATAAAATATTTGCTTATGTAATTAAAAAAAATTGCACCTCAGGAGACTCTTTAGCATTGAGGATGTCATCTAGTCACAGGAAATGCAGGTACAGACAAGAAGGAACAGACCAGTAGGTTTTGTTGGATGATTCACATGTGAGCCTCAGTTTACAATTTCAACTCTTTGACAGTTCAGAAACATGTAATGTGTTCGAGGCAAAAGTGAGATGTTTGTGTTGCATACGTGCAAAGAATTCGGCTGTGTTGTTTCCTCATAGAAATGTTGGCAGGCTTGAGAGTGATCCTTGGGAATTAACAGCTTTTGAATCTCTAACCTCTTTGGTTTATCAGATGATACTATCTAAAGGCGATACGTCAATATAAGACTACTGATTACYTGGAAGTTTAATTTCCAAGTGTGACTTTCTGCCTTCAACTCCTCAGGAGTAAAAAGCTGTCCTCTATTAATTTCTCATGTTTCTGTGGGGTAGGGAGTAAAGGTAGGGATAGAGGTGGTAGACGGTTAGCGTGTCCATTGGTAATAAGCAAACTTCAATCTCTTCCAGTCAAGTCTCTTTGTCATCTGTACTATACAAGCTCCCAGAGCGAGGATGTGAAGGCCATCTTTCATATAGTTCTTCTTGGAGACCTTCTTGAGTTTAGTCAGACGAGGATCCTTAGAGTAGAAATTGTTGGATTGCATAAAGATAGGTAAACTACATATTCTTGTACATCCAATGGTTCTTGAATGGTTGCACTACTGAAACTCAAGACATCACTACACATCACACATAACTCTCCAAGAGCTGTTAGTTTTGTTACTTCTATGTGCCAGTTTGCAATCTTTTTGAGTCTCTGTGTGTGTGTGTGTGTGTGTATACAGGGGTTTCTTAAGGATGGCCAACTGGGCTGGTTAGGGGCCTTGTCAGTCAACTAATGAACCCAAGTGGCCATCTTGTTTCTGAATTGAGTGGTTAAGACATGATACCTAGTTAATTTATACAACGAAATAATTTTGTTAACTCCTCTAATAATATATAAATAGGTGTCATGTATCTAAACCCTTATTGTTAAACTTTATTAAAGTTGATCTGACATGGGCAATGTTTGATTATTCTTTTATTCAACGTGCGTAACTTTCTTTTTAATTTTATTTATTTGAGAAACTCTCCATTATTAAAGGACAAGGAGCAGTTGGATAAGTTTGTCAAACTAGCTTTAAGGCTGCTCTCTACGATTCTAGTTTTTACATTCAGGAGCTAATAGTCAGGATCTCTCTCTTTCTCTTGCATGATTGAGATACGAGCTATCAAAGTTGACTTGTGCAAACAGTTGAGTTGCACTGCAAGCTTCATGGATGAGTCAAATAGGATTCAGATTAGAAACTCTTAACAACTTCTATGCTTTTCCATTTTAAAATGGACAAGATTATAAGATAAATTGAGCAGAGTGCCGACCAAATTCCACAGTTAGCATCACTTAAAAACACCTTTTTCTCTCATCTTTCTGTTCCATTCTTTTCTACACTGTTGGTCCTGCCCATTTTCCTTGCAATTGAAGCTTGGAATCACATAATCAATTTGCACTAGTTCTTCATTGATTATGGTCCTCCGCAGCTTATCTTCTTCCTTTCCTCAAAGGGAAGCCAAAAAAGATGTCCTCCTTACATTTATTTTTGTTGCAAGTCCATAAAAAGCATCTATTTTCTTATGCTATGAATAATGTTACCTTCGAAAGACTTGCAGAATAGACAGAAACCAGCATGCATTAATGGATTTTTGCCATTATAATTCTCCTGTGAGCTTTAGTTTGGCTATTCTTAAAGCGTTTTCAGTTAGGACCACATTGGGTTCATTCTTGGAGATTAACATCACCAAAAATAGAGCTACTCCACACTCTAGCTAGCACTCTAGGGAGTTAGGAGGCTAGAATGATGTTTCTTGGCACAGTATACATGCAGTTAACTTTTGCTCGGAAAAAGACTTGAGTTAAAGATCTTGCAGCATTAGAAGGACCTTACTTCAACTTACAATTCAATTACCAATGCCCCAAACAGTTGGGTTTTTCTAGTTGAAAATTAGGGTCATGTAAAAGTAGAGCAGATCTTTTTTATTTATTTATTTWTTTTTTTGGGTTGTGAAAATTGTTGCCTTGTATGTATTCAATATATGTATATAGAATAGGAAGGGAAGAACATATGTACATGGATTTTGTGCTTATACAGACAAAAACTACCATAATCATTTTGTATGTGGAAAAAAGGAAGATATGGTGTAGAAAGTAAAAAACTACATCTGTCTGACTTGCAAAGCGCAGCCCTCCTCGAATCACGTATATAAGTACCCATGAAAGCTAATGCATGGCCATATCAAAATCAAACATTCCTCTCCCTCTCTCTCTCTCTCTCTCTCTCTTTCTCTCTCTTTCTCTTTCTCATTTGTTGAGGGGAATGCTGTCTGGTTCGAGACCATTCACTGAAGCTGATCAGAATCAGACATCATTTGAAGGATCTCGGACCAGGCTTCATTCCCCCCAACTTTAAGCTTCTTGATATATTTCTTGATCGAATTCATCCATTTGTGATAGCTAGATGTTGAAATTGTTGATCATTGCCATCTCATGTATACAAACCCTTTTGCATCCCGCCCCCGAAAGCCGGCGCCCTCCAGCCATCTTATTCTGCTGTTTTGCATTCATCTGCATCTCTCCATTGATCAGCACCCAAATTGACCTTGAGAATGTTCATGCAGTCCTTAGCAGCAGAGATAGGCTACGGAGGATCGAGATTGTCAGGGTTGCGGTCAGAAGGTAGTCGTTATATTTCTAGCAAGCAAAAGAGAGAATACATATTTACGCGTATTTGCCTCAACTCAGAGCAATTTTAACTGCATATTAGGACCAAGATTACTATACAAAATTTTCTTGTTTGTGAAACTGATTCCTTCTTACCATGATAATTTGTCTATGCATTTTATCATGTCTTCTTAAGAATGTTTATCGATCCGATACATTGAATTATGGCCTGATCTTTATGAACTCATCATCCAGTTTAAATTGTTCCAAGAACTTTTGCAGGAAGTTTGCAGAGTAGCTACTCAGAAAGAACAAAAGCAGCAGAGGTAGTTCCTGCTAGATAGGTCCCTCTTGATTTAGCAACACTTCAATTCTTGATTCTGCCTTCTTTTTTGGATTTTTTTGGGAAAGAAAAATGATCCATCTTTTGTACCTAGAAAGAAATGTATTCTGAATATGCAGAAAAATATGTGCATTTTTCTCCACATCCCTTTACATTTTCACCTAATTCGTTGAATTACACTGTCGATGTTAGTGTGAATATAAGACTGAGAAAACTATGTGGGAAAAGAAACAAAGCTATAGGTTTGATTTTTTCAAGGTTGAATCTTTCTCTAGACTTTGCTTGAGGATAGTAACAAAGAATAAGAGTCGGTCAAGACTCTTATTCTTTGCTTTCTTTCGCTTTATCGTTTGCATGAAATGAGAGCAGTGATTTTTCCTCATTACCAATTAAAGTTGATCTTTGAACATTTACCTTAAGACTGCCATCATAAGTCTTTGGCCCATTCTAAAACCTTTCCCCACGTCGTGGGTCATATGTACATGAAAATCCCACACTGCCATGTGGGTTTGTACGATGATCCACCTTATTCGGTGTGGTTCTGGTTCAGATTCACTCTCTTGTGGGAACTGGGAGGTCACATCCACATTAGACCTTTAATACTCTCTTTGCCTGTTATTCTGTTCTTGGACCAAGACGTCTCCAAATACGTACCATTTATGACCTAGCTTAAAATAGTACTTTCAGCATTCCTAGGATCAATATCTCCGTAGGATGATGATCTTGAAATAGAACGCAAGGAAGCAAGTCGAGTTAAGATGGTCATGTAGGATTTATCATATATATGTATATATATATATCGAGTAATGTATTGGAAAATAATATATAAGGGAAGCTTGTGAGAGATGTTGCTCAGCCATAACACAGCAAACTTGATTATACAGAGGGGATTTGAGTATTAGTACTAGTAAAGCCGTCAAAAAGGGTAAAAGAGAAAGCAAAGGCCAAATTCTTAGCATGCTTGCATAGTTGATATATAGGATGCAAATAAGGTCTGGTTTGAGGGACTATCTTCTGAATCTAATACTGAAAACTTGAACAGAGGCCTAATATGATTTGATTTTTGGGTACCAGGCTTTTAACCATCATAATCATTTCTGGGGTCATTGAGTTAGTGAAGGACCAGTTAGAAGAGGACATAAATTTTGTTGGTAAGGCTGCAATAATCAGATAAAGGGAAGTGTCCATCTAAAAGCCTCTCTGTTTCATCTCGCCGTTCATGAACAAAGAAGCATTGACGAAATCAAAACCTTAAGATATAAGTTTAATGGGTAACATTTAAGTATTGAAGTTTCATCTTTTTTTTTTTTTTTTATAAGTAGCAAGAAATTAAAGAATATAAAGACAATATTATTTAAGAATTTTTAATTTATCGATAAATATCTTTTTATATTTTCTAATTTATTTCGTCCACTAAAAAAAAAGTGTAGGTTCTCTGAGGCACACRGGATGAATTGAAGGCAATCAGTACCAAAGAAGATTAAAGTACTTTTGTAAAATCTAAGAACAATCATAGAATTTTGTAATGATTATTGAATCCCCCATTTGTTTGTTATCATTGCAATTAAANCTCTTGAATTCGGCCAAGGCGGCTGTACGGTACAGCAGGGGGGGCGGGTGTTGAAGACGAAAGAAAAAGTAACATGAAGCTGAACTTACCAAAGCCGAAGTAAATGATGGCCTTCCTCGACATAACTTTACTTTCAAATCTCTTTCTTGTTCATCTCTACTACACTCACTGTGTGTTTATATATATCACAAATAAATATTCCATTTAAAGAATTCTTTTTCTCTAAAACATTAGAACTATTTTCTTTTTCCAATTTTATCCTCATTAGCTTTGATCCATCCAACACCCTATCAATACAAGTCATTTTTTTTCTCACATACATTAATAAACTCCATCAAAATACAATTGTGAGTATTAATATTAAATGAGGGTAATTTAGTCTCTTAATCCTTATTACTGTCCTAACATGTATACGCACTCCTAATAATACATGTATTTTGAAATATATATAGCATCTATTTTGATATACATATAAAATGTGCGTCTCAAGAATTCTTAAATTTATACTTGCAAAATTGTCTTTCAATTAAATGAAAAGTTTTAGACATATAATAATTTGTATAAAATCATAGATTAGAACTCAGCATATTGAGTCAATTGGTACGTGAACTATCAAATGAAAGTGAATTCCCATAAAGTTATGTATTAGAGTTGGAAATAAAGGAGAAAAACAGACAAATAGAAAGAATAAAAGAGGAGAAAAAGCAATGAGCTCAGCATATTGAGTCAATTAGTTAGTGAACTATCAAATGAAAGTAAAGTCTCGTGTTTGATCCTATATGTGGCACCATTTTAAAAGAGAGCTTCAAGTGATTAGGCTTTCTTCCGAGTAAGAATCAACTCTATGAGTTGAATTCAAACCGAATTTGAATTAATCTCATCAATATGAATATACAAACGTCAAGAGAAAAAAGAATTCCCATAAAATCATGTATTAGAGTTGGAAGTAAAGGAGAAAAACGGACAAGTAGAGAGAATAAAAGAGGAGAAAAAGCAATGAGGGAGATGGATTGTTCAAACAAGTTGATGTATGTACCTTTTTCTGTGACTTGACTAAACCCAAAAATCTAAAAAGCATTCAAAGAGAAATTTGGAAAGATGAAAAAAGTCCATTTGAAGACTTTGAAAGAGAAATTTTTTGTTGCAAAGGCAAATCTTAAAGTTGCTACTAACACCTAAAAAAGTTTGATTTGATATAAGGCCTCTTTTTCTTTCATGTAATTGCATACATAAGCATGACGTCAAAACTATTTCTATTTATTTCTCACAAATTTTCATTTATTTCTTTTAGAATTTATCACCCACTAATTTAAACCTCATTTGACGTTACTTATTATTAATTTATCGATTATTTTTAAAAGTGAATTTTCTTTTCTGAAATCTTGTTTAAATGTTAATGATGTAACATATTGATTGGGGAATTAGGTTAGTGCAATTAGGTAGCACCATTATTCCAAGACCATAAGTTGGAGGTTCAAATTTCATTCACTATTTATTGGGTTTCACACTCCTTTTCCCAAATAGATTCCCTAACCCCCAACAAAATTTAAAAAGTAAAAAAAAAAAAAAAAGTGTGTTAGGGGTTAGGGGCCTATCTAGGGGAAATTAAWTATTTTTTCTATTAAAAAATGTATTAGGGTCTAGTAACCTATATAGGGGAAAAAAAGAAGTGTGAAATTCAATACTATTAAATTTGGCTAGATGACTATATGAATCAATATTTTCAACCCATTTCAAATATGAATTAAGCTTAAACTAATTTTGAGGGGGCATCGATTCCAACAAGAATTTCACATTTTAAATATTTATCTATCAAAAATATATAATTTGCCCCTCAAAATTGAAAACACATAGTTTAACCATTCTAAGATTGAAATACATATTTTGGCTCTCCGAAACTGAATCTTGGACTCTGCCACGGCTTGTCCTACTTCAATATAAATAAAGAAAAATATATAAATAGAAATAGATGAATATTTATTTACCAAATATGATTATCTTTTTGTAATGAATGTAATTAAACTAGATAAAATGCAAATGCTGATTTCATTTTATTATATCATATATACGGGTGATATCATCATGAATATCCGATTGATACTTTAATTGATAAATTAGTCGAATCGAGTTGATCTATTCATGAACTATATATATTTACTCACCTCAATTCATTTCCTCCCTTAACAAAACCCCAACAAAACTTTTATTCTAAAACCAAAAAAAAAAAAAAAAAATCCTTTTTTCCCTCGATAGGTTCCTAACCCCAACAATTTAAAACGTAATATATTTATAGGCAGATATAAGAGTTCACCATAACCATTATTTATAGGACCGTGTTTGGTCAAGAAAATGGCCAACCCCAACAAAGCATACAAAATCACAAATTCTCTTTTGTCCTTCCATCAAATGGATGTCGATGCAAATTTTTTTTTTTTTTTTTTGGTCGAGATTTGGTATTCTTATTGTGATAGAATTAATTCGAATTCGACCCTTGTTATGCTTGCAGATTCTGACTCTTACTCGAAAAATATCTGATATAGAGCCTTTTAAATTAGCGTCATAAATTGGATGTTGATGCAAACCTAAACATTAGGTTTCTCGAAAAATGTCCGCTCACTAGCAAAGATAATCTTGTATTTATTTCTCACATATTTTCATTTGTCCCTCCATTAATTGGATGTTGATGCAAACCTAAACATTTTATTAATTCAACAAACAGCAATGATAATCTTGCGATTATATCTTTCTGATCTTTGTAGGCTGCTCTTGAATTCTTTTCTTTTGTTTTTTAATCAAGTTAAAGAAAGAATTTCCTCTTGAAATCCRATATCTTCACGCTTATGAAACTAGTCAGAATTCGACATGATTGCACCGGTAGAGTCTGATCACTCTTATTCGGGGAGATCTAACCCAAAATTTTCTCAATCATACATAACAAAAAGAGATTATATACGAAACTTCATTTTAATTAATAAGCAGCTTATCAATTGTGTAACGTTATTAAATTAACTAGGCTGATTTTGATTTCTAAGATAATGACCCGTGTTTGTGTGGATCTACAAATGTACCTAAAACTTGCCTATCGTTGTTTCTAAATTTTCCTTCCTAGAGAGACAATTAGATAAGATCATGAATTGCTTGATGAATTTGTTGTAATAACTTGTTTTCCTCCCCAAAATCTGACATCCATCGTATATTATGACACGGTTATCGTGCATAATTTGCAATATTTGGAAAATTTTAAAATTCTTTTATCGTGCATTATCTTTATTAGATAAATATGCAGAAATATAAACGAGCACGGAACATTATAAAATCTTGTCTCGGCAAGAGATTTTTATTAATCTAGATTGCCTTTCAAATAGTACAAGCTTTTTATATTAAGAGAAATATTAAGAAGCCATTTGCACCACGAAAACAAATTATTAGGAAATTTGCATAAATACCCAGATGAATTTAAATTTCTTCCTTGAAATTCTTACAAAACTTATAATTAAGGGTCTCATCTTTTCAAAACTTGCAGTCAAATTCTTAATATTGTGAAAAGGTCTCAATTAAGGACTTTCGACAAGTTTTTGGTCTTAGTTGGCATACATTTTTTTGGTGCTTCAAATATGCAAAAATCTCAATAAAGTCCTTAATTTTCAAAATATCTAGAGGTTCTTATTTGCAAAAAAAAAAAATAATAATTGCAATTAGATCATTTCATCAAATATGTTACAATCAAAGAAAAACATTTGATCAAACAAAAATGACATGGATAAATTTTAATAAAAAATAAAGATATATTGATAATTTAGCAATGAAAAAAAATTCTAACCTCATCACTATTTTAATTTATAATGAATAATAAATATTTATTACTTTAATTTTATCATTAGTATTTGTTCAAGTCCATTTGTCTATCCAAATCCCCTCACATCTATCTTATTATCACATACTAAATTTCTCTTATTTGTTTCTCAAATTTTATGGTAGATAGTTTCTCATTTGTTTGTAATGGATTGGACATAACGACCTAATTACGATTTTTTTTGTTACAAATAAAGAATCACATCTAATTTAAAAAAGAGAGACTTGATTGAGATTTTTGCATATTTTTAGGAACTAATTTAAAACACAAGAACAATAGTTAATGGTTTTTATTATAAAACCGTCAAGTCCTTAATGAAAGTCCTTAATTGAGACTTTTGCACAATTTCAGGAATTCTTAAGATAAGGTTAATTTTGTCATTTTAATTTTAACATTTTATAAATTTTAAAATTCCTTAATTTGTGTGCAAACCTCTAACTTGACGAATAAGAAAGAATGAAAGAGTATAGAAATAAGATCAATTTAATGTTCGCAATATGACCTTCTACTCTGCTATGAAAGTCATATTGCGAGCTTTTATATTTTTAGCATTATTCTTATTGAATATATTTGACTATTTTTTATATTTATTTAAGCAGAGCTTTTGAGAGTTTAATCAAAAATAAAAGAGAAACAAAAAATAAAGAAAGGYGAAGATAATTAATTAATGTTGGTTGAGGGAAAATATAAGAGAGGAAAAATGATTTAAAAGTCCAATTTATTTTTAAAATAARAAATATTTAATTCTAGACTGACAACAGTATCGAATATCCGTTGCCACATCAGCGGTGAGATCAACAACAGCCAAATGGTCGGAGTCTGATCTTGGTTGACTGCGAGCTTCCTTCGCCGAATATCTTTCCAGCATATAGCATCTCTTTTCTCCTTAAAATATCCAAAATCTTATCCACAAAATTACTCCCAACCACCAGGTTGTCACTATACCCAAAACCACGCTCTCCCCACCGCGTGCGCTAGCTACCTAAACTCCAGCTCAGCTCAACAGACTAATGTCTGAAACTYATTGAATTGTTTTGTTTTGTTTGAATAAATAAATTGAAGTATCAATGTCTTTCATTTCTGCATTCCAATTTTAGGTCTTGTCTAATACCCTAATTCAATACTAATAACGGAATTAATTAAGAGTCTCTTAATCAAAATTATTTGATAATTTTTTGCAATGTCTTAATGTGATGAATGTTAATTTTTCTATAATTTATGAGTGATATTGAATTATTAAATTCAATATAAATTCAAACGATATAAAGTATATATTTAATATTTAGAAATTCAATTATTTATTAAATTTTATTAAACAAAGTCATAGTTTTTTATTATAAAAAAATATTACTCAATTTATCTTGATTGATATATTCATATTGGACTTGGAAAATAATCAAAAAATAATCAATTTCACGAAAAAAATATTTTGGAGATAGAAAATTATTTAACAGKTGAGTTCCGTTTAGATTTAATATGTCATCCATTAAATGCCATCCATTCTTAATTTACAATGTCATTTGTTTTGACTACTTAATTCAAAAATATTTTCTAGCCATGGAAACACATGTGAATTTTAGACTTTTTATTTTCATTTTTCACTCATTAATTCAAGTAATTTCTTTTAAATTAAACCAAATTTCTTAATTTATACCGTCATCTCTCAAAGCTATTCATACAATAATTTTTATATTAAGCTATTAATACAAGCTATTTATATTATTATATCTTTAATCATTTGATGATCTTTCAGGTTCATCTTAAAGCTATTGATACAATAATTTTTTTTATCTTGTAATTAATTATAGCTATTTTAATTTTTTTAACCAAAACAAGAAGAGAAAGTATTTAGGTTATTTGCACACAGCTCCATCTCAAAAATCTCTAGATAATCCATCTTTTGATTTGTCTTTTTTAATAGGTTATTCATCACACGCTTATACCTTTGCTCGTCCATTCACTCCGCATGAATCACATAAGTTTTCCTCCTATAAAATCTAAAATCATCCTTTCAATAAACGATCCAGATCTCTCCGCCTCACTTTTCTTAGTAAAATTGCTTTCTTTAATTGTCATAACAACTTTTGAGTAAAAAGCATCGTCAAAAAATATTTGTTAAACTTCATCCACTTTTTCGGAAAGTACCTAACTTTTCATTACTTTCAGGGAAAGCTACATTTGAAGCCCCCTCGAAAGACAGTCCGTGTGTGTTAAATATTAAGTGACAAAACTTAACCTCATATCTTACCCCTAATTTCTAAAAGATAATATTATATTAATTTTGAATAAAAAGCATCGTCAAAAAATATTTGTTAAACTTCATCCACTTTTTCGGAAAGTACCTAACTTTTTATTACTTTCAGGGAAAGCTACATTTGAAGCTCCCTCGAAAGACAGTCCGCGTGTGTTAAATATTAAGTGGCAAAACTTAACCTCATATCTTACCCCTAATTTCTAAAAGATAATATTATATTAATTTTTGTTAAACTTCATCCACTTTTTCGGAAAGTACCTAACTTTTCATTACTTTCAGGGAAAGCTACATTTGAAGCTCCCTCGAAAGACAATCCGCGTTTAGATGGACCTTTATGAAATAAAATTAATAACAAATGAATCTTTTATAAATGAGAGATTAAACTGTTTAATCAATAATTTTACTAATATTCCATAAAATACTTACTGAAACAGTGTTTTTTTTCACCAAACACTACTTAACCATCCCTGATAAAACAACATTTTCCTACCACCAATTTTTCTGATAGCACTTTCCTCATAGAATAATTGATTTGGAGTGAATGGACGAGTGAGGGTTAGTCCCAAACCGGCCCTAAAACTTTCGTCTCCTTTGGACCCCACTCCTTCCCCTTCTTCCCCAAAACGCCTCTCTCTCGCTCCACGCCATCAACCGGCTTCTCTCCTCCATGTGACGCCATGGCTTGATTTCCGTCTTCATTCGCCCTCGCAGACCTTTATATAGCACACAGACATTTTTCGCCGCGGCACGCGTCAGAGTGCTGACGCATATTTTGCATGTGGATATAGATAGATTCTAGAAAATTTTTGGATAAAGGGAAAATGGAAGGCTGGATGGATACAGTGCAGGAGCTCGTGAGCAGGCAAGCAGTTATGGAGACATTCGTCGACATTTTACTCTGTACCGTTCCGATTTGGCTTGCTGTGATGATCGGCCTTTTGATCGGTTGGTCTTGGCGGCCTAGGTGGACCGGACTTGTGTTTTTAGGTCTTCGGTCCAAGTTCCGGTTCATCTGGACCGCTCCGCCTGGTTTTGGTGCTCGGCGGCTCTGGCTGGCTTTTACAGCTCTTTCCGCATTCTCCGTTGGTCATAGGCTGTGGTTTAGCTCCCGTGGCAGGAACCGTCAAAAGGATTCTTCGGAGGCCTTGGCTCAGCTGGGGTCATCTGATCCGGTTTTCCTCTCGGCTYCAGCTCAGACTTCGGTGGCAGAAGTGAGCATTGATGATATCGTGTAGGTTTTAATATCTACCTTAATTATATACGCAAGAATATGCATGAATGAGTTTTGATCAAAGGTTTGAATTTTTTTTTTCTTTTTTGGCATCTCTTTGTTTTAATTATATATTAATAGCTTATTCTTATCCATTCTCATCGAATTGGGATGGATACCTTGTTGCGTATAATTTATCTGTTAATGTTTATCTGATAATGTCATYGTAACTGAAGGTGTAGTACTGTTTGAAGCTGAGATAGTTGGGAATTGGGATGGATACGTTTGTTTTATAACTTAGTTTTTAGTTCAGGTCCTCACAATATTGGCCTGGAGGGTAGGAATGTTATGTGCAGTATTAGCTTTAGATGTCAAATTCTTGCGGTAAACGGATTTTGGCACCAGCTTGCTTCTGTGCCATTTGTCTGGGAAAGCTTCTTTTGTTTTTGGTTTTTGACCAGATATGGTTATGTATTGCATCCATCGAACTCGGTAATCTGTCTACAGCCRACTGCTTATGTGGGGATCCATTCATGTTATTGGATGAGCAATCTACATTTGCGGCTTGGAAAACGAGGTCTGGTAGGTTTTGTTTCTGCAACATTTTTCTGTCGAAGCATCTGCATCTGCCGGTTTTGGTTTTTGACTGGATATGGTTATGTATTGCCGTCTATGGGAACCGGTAATTTGTAAATAGATGACTGCTCATGTGGAGACCTRTTCATGCTTTTGAATGAGCAACCCACTTGTGCGGCTTGGCAAACTGGGTCTGATAGGTTTATTTCTGCAACATTTGTCTGTATAAGCATCTGCCGGTTTTGGTTTTGACCGGTTATAGTTAAGTATTGCCCTCTGTGGAAAGCGATAATCTGTCAACAGCTGACAGCTCATGTGGAGATCCATTCATCTTATTGGATGAGGAATCCACATGTGCAGCTTGGCAAATGAGGTCTGGTAGCTTTTGTCTCTGCGACATTTGTCTGCATAAGCATATGTAAGTTTTGGTTTTTGACCGGATATGGTTATTTATTGCCGTCTACAGAAAGCAGTAATCTGTCAAGAGCTGACTGCTCATGTGGATATCCATTCATGTCATTGGATGAGCAATCCACATGTGCGGCTTGGCAAATGATGTCTGGTAGGTTTTGTTTCTGCACCTTTTGTCTGTGTAAGCATCTGTTGGTTTTGGTTTTTGATGGGATATGGTAATGCATTTCCATCTACGAAAATCGGTAATCTGTCAATAGCTGACTGCTCATGTGGAGATCCATTCATGTCATTGGATGAGCAATCCACATCCGTGGCTTGGCAAATGAGGTCTGGTAGGTTTTGTTTCTGTTCTATTTGTTTGTGTAAGCATCTGGT
This sequence comes from Rhazya stricta, assembly GCA_001752375.1. Taxonomy (NCBI): domain Eukaryota; kingdom Viridiplantae; phylum Streptophyta; class Magnoliopsida; order Gentianales; family Apocynaceae; genus Rhazya; species Rhazya stricta. Next base: position 2,622,513 of record MEJB01000029.1, on the reverse strand, counting down.
GGTTTTGGCTTTTGACCGCATATGGTAATGCATTGCCGTCTATGGAAAGCGGTAATCTGTCAACAGCTGACTGCTCATGTGGAGATCCATCCATTTATCTTTGGATGAGCAATCCACATGGTGCGGCTTGGCAAACAAGGGCTGGTAGGTTTTGTCTCTTTGCTATTTGTCTGTCTGTGCAAGCATTCGCCAGTTTTAGTTTTGATCGGATATGATATTGCTGTCTATGGAAATTGGTAATCTGTCAATTGCTGACTGCTCATGTGGGGATCCGTTCATGTCACTGAATGAGCAGACCACATGTGCGGCTTGGAAAACGAGATCTGGTAGGTTTTAGAAAAGATGTACTCGTTTATCTGAGTAAGTCCAATAGTAGATATTTAGAGACATAAAGTTACTCAGTATTTTAVTCTGTATGTTTTTGGAATAATCTTTTGTGAGAGAAGAACTACTTCTACAAGAGATTTCTTTGCTGTCCAATGTGTTCGCAGTTTATCTGAAAACTGTTATTTCTACTTTTCAGTTCTTAGTTTACTTTGAAAGGAAGGTCATGGTTACCAGTGTAATTTTTGCTGTTAGTAACTTTGTCCAGATATCCTGATTGTGGAAGAAAATACTGTTATTGCTTATTGAATGCATGTTTCTTCATAAACCAAATATGCGAGCCAGATATGGTGCTATATGCTGTTGAAAATGATTCCCCTTTCTAATAGAAGTCAAAATTAGAAAAGAAAAACTTTTGATTTTCTGGGATCTCCTCTCATGCAACAAAGATCATTTCCAAAATTCATTCCAACCTTTTCATGGGGACAKTTTTGTTTGAAATAGGTTAGTGCACTTTCTATTTAGATGTCCTTGCTCTGAGTTTATTCGGAATGATACAGCACTTGAGAGTTTTTGATATACACTGGTTGCATCTTTGTAGGTTCTGTAATCACTTAATTTTTCTATTGAGGAAAAACAATATCAAGAGTATTATAGACAGTTAAAAATCTAAGGGGATCAGTGAAACTTGATAATTTCTCCCCAAGTCAGAACCGAGAAATAAAAGGCCTGACTGTTGGAATGCTAGGTGAGATATTTTTTTCTTTTCTTAATAATCCAGGGATTGAGCCTGGGTCTTCCTTAACTATGAATCAGGTATCTTGATCACTAGGCTATTACCTCAATGCGTTCTTCATTTTGKCAAAGATTTTTAATAAATACGAAAGTCTATACCTTGCATGGAGAATTGTTTCTTGTTGATGTTGACTAATTGTCRTGAATCAAAAGGGAAATTGCTCAGAGTTTTTTCTYGTATTTTCTATGGASAAATAATGCAGATTAAATAGATTTATCTCCTTGATGCTTGTTATTAATTTTTAGCATGTTGGAGCAAGTTCTGTGGAAGGAAGGGGTTAAGAAACCATATCTGTCAAGAAAATCTCTTTATCTTTTGTTTGGGAGTCTATAGTTTCTAGTTTAGAGTCCTGTTCGTTGGAGACAAACTTATTTCTTGTTTTATTATGAACAAGTGCRACTGTTGTTTGGAATTAAAGTGATCCTGTTGTTTTTCTTCATTATAGATACCATTTGATTTATTCGCACCTGTGAAACTTGTTTTAGTGCACTTGTGAATAATGCATACACTGAACCTCCCCCACCTCCTTCTCTCTCCCCTAAGAAAAAGAATAACATAATAGTTTTCGTACCCTGCTTATGCCTAATGCTTTAAGTATTTTCTTCGGTGCTAATTTTGGGTTGGGTTGGGTTTGATTTGCTTCTGGTGAGATAGTGTCACTGATCTTTTCACTGACAAATGTGGGAATCTGGAGATATCCTACAACAACCATCAGTCCCAATATATTGTCATAATAACTAGATTCATTAGATCATACAGGAAAATGGAAACCCTAATTTGTTTTATGCTTTCCTTTCTAGCTAAATGATTGTATTCTAGTAAATGTAAATCTACATGTATGGTTGSCTTCACTTTTCATCATAAAATAATCCAAAAAGTCGGTCTTCAATTTCTAATTTTACTGGATTACTGAAGGCCAATTTCTGGAAACTCTGAGGGAGAAAAGAATGTCRTCAACGAGAATGATCTTGAACACCTGTTGCATCTTCTTGATGGAAAAGATGGAGAGATGGCTTGGCAGAGTATGATGGAGCGCTCCACAGCAAACTTAGCATACCAAGCTTGGCGCCATGAGCCTGAGGTGAAATTTTGACATATATCTGTATATATTCATGTTCCTTTCTTACAGGACTTTCACCTTAACTTGAATTTGCATTATCTGGTCCATTGTTATCAACCTTCTTACCCCCTCAAATTCAACATCCAAAAGTAACTTCTTATTTATGTGGTTTGTGCTGATTATAATCTTGGGTCTGATTAAGCAAATTTCTTTCATTACAGGTCAGTTAGCTATGGATTTCTGACTCCTTAGTTGTTATTTTCGCACTTTAATTTAGGATGAAACTAGTTCATCTAAAAATTGCATACGAAGGAACTTTTATACCTTATGATTCTTATGATACACAAGTGCTTCCAGGTACCGGTTTTCTTCATCTTTTGAGATTATGACTTCTGATTAGTTACAACAATCTGATCCCTTGCTGTATAGTAGTCGTTCATCCATATCAAGGTTGCAATCTCAAAGTCATCTCTTCTAACTTAAAAGAAATCTGCAAAGTCTTTCTTGTCTCTCTACTTAAAAGTAGAACAGCAGATATTTCCAAGTTCATATAACCTTATAATCATTGCTTTTTCTGTTGTTAATACCTATTTGAACTTTTTCAAAGAGAAAGGAATTCAGAATAAAATGAAAGGAATGATGCGAACTTTACTTGGAAGGCCTTGTTCTGACTTAGGATTTTGGTGAGGAGAAGAAAATAGAATCCTAATAAAATCATATCCTTTCGCATCATTTTTTAAGAAAATAAAAGGAAAATGATCTGTGTCACAAACGGAAGAGGAATAGTTGAATTTTATTCTTTTGCCCCTGATGTTTTAATTTTTCAATCATAAAACAGAAATCTTTGTTCTTGCTTTGTGTTTTTCTTTTATTTGTGCAATCTTTGATCTAGAAGGAGACTGTGTTGTAGGAAGGGCGTGTTGGAGGGGTTTGGTTGTTGTATTAGTAGATGGGAAAAAGGGGGGGGGGGTTGTTTTTGTACTCCATTGTGTGATCACATCCTTTTACGTATGGCCTTGTATATCGTGAATCTGACCGGATTGTGAAGGAGAGGGGTCAGAGAGGATTAAAATGTTCCAGATTTACTTATTTTGGAGAAGAATTATCCCAAATCTTGAAGCTAGAAAGCATTCTCATTTGTACAAGGCCTCAAACAAGGTGTGCAAATATACCTGATTGTGCTTTTGTTTTCATTTTTCGTTTTTTTCCTTAGATTGGCCCAATAGTATATCGGAGCAAAACTGTCTTTGAAGATGCAACTCCAGAGCTGGTCAGGGATTTCTTCTGGGATGATGAGTTTCGGCCTAAATGGGATCCCATGCTTGGGTATTTCAAAATTTTAGAAGAATGCCCCCACAATGGGACTATGATAGTCCATTGGATTAAAAAGGTGTGCTAGACAAAAGATCTACATTTTTGTTGGTTCGAAAATTTGTATGAAGATCTACATATTTGTTGGTTCAAAAATTTGTATGTTTTGACCTTGCGCAGCGGTTTTGAAATTTATTATGCCCTTATGTGTTCCTTGTATGCAGTTCCCATTTTTCTGCAGTGATCGAGAGTATATTATTGGTAGGCGAATATGGGAAGCTGGAAAAGTCTATTACTGTGTTACCAAGGTACGAGGTCTTTGTATAAGTGGGTGGCTCCATGTTATGTGATGACAGTAACAGCTTTTTTTTTTTTTTTTTTTTTTTTTTCATCTCGCATCTAGACTAGCATGTACCAACTATTAGCAATTTCTGTGGAGCATCATATGTCATGCATAGAATGTGTCTGATGCATAACACATAAACTGACTGCAGGGTGTGCCTTATCCAGCTTTACCTAGACGTGATAAACCTAGGCGAGTTGATCTTTACTTCTCCAGCTGGGTTATTAAACCTGGTACGTATTGCTAAGGTCACGTGGTTGCTCCAGTACCCATGTTCAAGGGGAATGTGTTAATAAATCTATCTTAATCTCAATTATGCGGATGCAGTGCAATCCCTTAAAGGAGATGGGCAAATGTCTGCCTGTGAGGTGACACTAATCCACTATGAAGATATGGGGATCCCTAAGGATGTGGCTAAACTGGGTGTTCGTCACGGTATGTGGGGAACTGTCAAGAAGTTACATGCTGGCTTTAGAGCGTACCAGAATGCAAGGAAATCAGAGGCATCTCTGTCTAGATGTTCACTGATGGCAAGAATCACAACTAAGATATCAGCTGATGAAGGCACCGAATCTTTGGAGATAGAAAGCATTGAAGAGGACAAAAGTGAGACATTGGATATGGAGAGTAACAGAGGCAGTGGTGGGATCGATTGGAGGTGGGTGGCCATTGGTGGAGCCGTGGCTGTGGTTTGTGGACTCCATGCAGGGCTCATTGGGAAAGCACTGTTAATTGGAGCAGGCCAAAGAGCTGCTAGGAGACAAGGGAGCTCTAGGTGAAGAGTTGTACACTCTGAAACCTAATGCCCCGGTTTTAGTTAATTATTCATTTGTTTCTATAACAAATATCTGCAATATCTGAGGCTGACTTTCTGTTCTGGAAAGACGGCAGCAGTAAATCTAGATATAGATCACCCTAATGGATTACTATATTATAAAGGTAAAGTTGTGGTAATATAAATATAAACTCCATCTTGGATATTTTTGAAAGCATTAGTTGCGATCTTCTGATAAATATCATTCACCATAACATAGGAACAARTACAMCTGAAATGTAGGCCATAGTCCGACGATAGCTCTTCCTATGCTCTAACTTAGGATTGTTTTTCATGGCTAAATTTGACGTGTTTCTACTTGCCTCTGGTCTTTTCAAGTTTTTCCTCCTGGCTAGCTATCCAACCAGCTTTGCCTTTTGAGCAACTCTTTATTGTGTCATTATACCATTTTACAATGAAGTTACCCCATGGAAGCAAGTCATAGTGGGATGTCACCGGACACACTATGAACTAGAGTTAATACTACTCTTGGATGAAAAACAAATCAAGCCTACTTCTTCTGGAATTAGTTGAGGTTTGTCATAAACTCATCTGCTTGTCCGGTCACATACTTTCGGGATAAAGCTTAATTGATTCTAACGTTTGGACTTGAAAGCGCTGAAAGCAAGAAGCTTCATGGAAATTTGCAAGGGATAAAAAGATAATCTTGATTCGAGAAGAAAGAGTTCGTATAGTGGTGTGTCTACTTGAATTCAGGGCTGAAACTTGCATACCAATTGCACGTCCCTGATATCAGGTCCTGAAATCGTGAAGCCAAGAATATTCGACACCTGAACTATCCGAATGAAGAAATCTAACCTAAAATCTACTAAGTGAAACCAAATAAATCCTCATCGTCTTTGAAGATCTGCAAATCCAACCATATCAACCTACATAACCGTTCAAATAAATGAATCAAAAAAAGAAAATTATGAACAAGTTCAAAATGAAAAATGAATAAAAATATTAATTTTCATCTTCTTATCAATTAAATTATCACACTTTTACCTGTCGAATATCGAAAATTCAAATACACAGTTGAATAGAGAAGTAAGGACTCAGGATTTTGCACAAACCATCCAACTACACTAACCGTTGTATACTTCAAGGTTGGATGGATTATGCAAAACCAAAGTCCRACCTCCAAGGCTCGTCTCCCTTATTCATATGTGCTCTAAAAGAAAGCCAATCATCGAAAGAGCAGGATGGACTTGTTTTTGGCACAAGCCTTTGAAGCGCTTGCTCAAGCACCTGACATGTMTGAGAGGATGGGACGTATAAAACCGCAACTCCAGTGCACCAATGATRTAAGACTACCCTAGTCTAGATTGATTCTCTTAAGACTAAGAGACAGAGAAGGAAACAAGGGCTTTTGGAGTTTATACAGTGGAGCCCTACTTAGGGTTTCTCCTAAGTTCGCCGCGACAGTGTAGTATGTGATGCAGTGCTTTTTCGTCATCAATTAATACTATATTTAGACCCATCCTAAATTTGACATAATTTTTCGACCAAAAAAAAAAAAGAAAAACTATTATGGGCTCACTGAAAAGCAAAAAATGAAAAAATCACATAACTTTTGTACATAAAAATTGTAGTATGTCTATAGATATCTCGTCATTTGTGTTTAATCAAATAAAATCATATATTTAGTATGTTTTTTAAAGTTGAGTTAATTATAGAAATATAATTTGACTCCTTTTATCAATAGTCCTAAGTKTAAAGTTGCTTGGTCTTCTCCACTCACCTTCTAGAACAGCTCTGGTAGAAAGCTTTATTGTATTAAAGTTTCCTCTGATCTCCATTCGCATACCCAAAGGATACATATATAGGCAGCAGAGATAGAGCATTCATGCATTAGTTTTTCACCATTTTAAACTATAAAATTGGACATCATTTTTGCTCATGATTTTACCTTAAATCTCGTTCTAATAGCCAGTATATGGAGTTTGTAGGAATGACTGAGAGGTCATTTGCAGATACGGTGAAGAAATTGTTCTCCAAGTGAGTTTCATGACAGGGTTTGTCCATCAAGTTCATAGTAAGAGATATGAACAAGAAAAAGAAAATGAAATATGGAAAGTTTGAGATAAATGAAATTTCAAATCTAAAAAGCWMCGAAGAAACGAAAGCAAAAAGAATTGAAAAACTCATGTAATTATTGCTAGAGATAATACTTTATGATGTAAGGAGCAATAGAAGTTATTGAAATTTAAATTAATCGTTTTTACCACATTGTTGAAGAAAAAATTGCTACCAAAGTTATGGCCAACAACTCATTCCAAATCTTTTAACCTTGGCAAATGCAGGGTTCCTAGAGAGAATCTTTCCAGCATGGGACAATCATAAATTTCRACCAGGTTCAAGTGAAAACAATTCTAGATGGTYATTCATATGACAAAATTTATACATCTTTGGTAGACTCTCAAGCCTTAAATATTCCAAGTTAGGAAGAGGAGTTTCATTGATATTTATTTATCCTTTTTGATTTTCCTTAATGATAACTTCTTATAACTCTTGACAATCTTTCACAGTCAATCTTTCTATGTTTGTTTGTAAGATCTTTATAGAGAGAGAGAGAGAGAGAGAGAGAGTAAAATTGTCATCTATAACAAGATTCGATTTCCTACCATTGAAGCCCACAGAAGTTACCATATGGAATGTTGTGAGGTATAAATTTGTCAATCTGAGGCAGAAAACCTGTAATATGAAACAAAAAAAACTAAAGGTTCTCAGCTCTGTACTGTTTGCAATTATCCAACCCTATCAAAGTTTTTGGATTACAACAAAAGATGTATTTTAATTTCTTCTCATATGTAAATTTAAAACTAAAAATATTTTATTAGCTGGTGAGAATAAGAAGAACACACGTTTAAAAAATAATGTGAATACAAATTGGTGACCTAAATTTTGTACATGAGTTTAGATGACAGAGTATCTATCAACTAATTGTATGAAATTGTTGAAAMAATAAATAAATAGAGATAAAGTACCTACACAAGTGTGTTTTTAGCTTTTAATTGATTAGTGTAGGTTTACCCTTAAACATATAATCAGTGTCCCTAATTGGGTAAACTGTCCCTAGCAAGATGGCGAGCTGATATTACATGGAATTACCATTAAAATTAGGTGGCATTCATAAGCTAATTTTTGTGTCATTTAATAAGGTAGCAATATGTAGTGAGACTTGTACAATGGGCCTAAAAGTAAGACCTAAGAAACATATCTTAGAAGTAACTTTTGTTTTGGTCAAAGAGAAATTGTTGACAACTATCGGGTCCACCTTCTCCTATAATGCTTGACAAGTTGTAAATTTGTAACTTGCATAGACAGGATTTCATTTTCATCCACCGCTATGCAGAAACCACAAAGACTTTGCAAATTTTCAAGCCCTACATCCCTTAATTTAGGAAATTGTATCTTGTTGATTGTAATCTCCATTCCTCTCTCTTCCTTTACACTTCATCCATAACTGGACAATGTAATGTTTAGAGGCTTTCAAGTTTTGACAAACTTTGAGCAAATGATAACAGAAATAAATGTAAGAAACTTCCACAATTAGAAGTATGCACTTTTCTCAAGTTAGGAAGGTAAAGCTTTTCATTGCGAAATGTGCTCAAAAGCATGAACTCTGACACATATGAGAGTCTTAACTACGCTATAGTGCCTCAAAAGATCCRGCTGGTGGTAGCAGACTATTAGAGATCTCTTGCAAATTACATTTTTCAATATGTAAACTCTCTAAGATAGGGCAGATAGTTACCATTTTATTTTCCCTTAGCATAACTTAGATAACCTCAATTGCTCTAAGTTTTGATATTCCGATGGAGCTAACATGTTCAAAATGATTGTAAAATTGAGCCCTCCCATATCTACATGTTCAGCCGCCCTTCGTGTCATAAAACCAATACCCTAAAGGAGTCATTACCTCATCTCCTAATATTGTAGCTTTCTGGAATTTTGAATAGTCAATATGACAATATATAAAGTCCTTGATATAGCTATAAAATATTTCATCAACTTTTGCACCCAATCAAGGAGGTTTCATTTAATGACATTTGCATCCTTTATTTCTATAAGTAATTTGTTTAAGTGACAGCAGAGAACTTAATTCAACAAGGCTTGCATGATCTTTTCCTTTAGCGACTCAATTCTCAAAGCTGCCTAGTATAACCAATTCTTTCAATTTTGCAAGTCCTAATAGAATACCAAATGTTATTCTTTTTAGGATTTACAGTAAGTAATATCCCTTAAAGATATTATTATATTAGGATTTAGTTTATAGAGTTAAATTAAAATTGTATTTGTTAGTTTTTTAGTACTCTAATAGTCTATAAATAGACCCCTTATATTAATACTATGTATTATTTTATCATCTTCTTACTTGAATAAAATTTTATTCTTTAATCTATCTTATATTACTTTAACATGGTAGCAGAGCAGGTTTTTTGGACAAAAATTTAATCTCAGAAATAATTTTCRTAGATTCAAATTCTTTCGTAGTTRGTCAGTTTTCTGAAGTTTGGTTTTGTTTGTAATTTATCATGGCTGATGCAATTGACAATTCACTTCAATCTGTCATTGTGATATTGGATGGTAAAAATTATTCGTATTGGAGTTATGTTATGAAAAATTTCCTCAAGGATAAACAAAAGTGAGATTATGTTACTGAYGTTCTTGTGAAACCTAAAACTTCTGCTACGGGTTATGCAACTTTCATAAGGGCTTGGGAAATCAATAATGCCAAAATTATTTCCCGAATTAACAATCCAGTAGCACCCTCCTTTGATGTACATTTAGCTAAGTATGAAACAACAAAGCAGATTTGAATTATTTGCAGATGACTAACATCCCAAAAAATTTGCCAAATAGTATCAATTGGAGATTAACTTATGAGCTCTTCGTCAAAAGRATATGGGTGTGCAAGAGTTCTTCTATGTTATGATGAATCTATGGGATCAGCTAGTTACAGAATCGGAGGAATTAAARACATATGATGCCTAATTGCTTGTACGGAACAACAAYGATTAGTGCAGCTTTTTATGGCTCTTTGCAGCTACTTTAAAGGATTTCGAGGTTTGATTTACATCATTTTCCAAAACCCTTTGTTGACTCAGTTCTCAATGAGTTATTGCTTGAAGAAATTCGACTCCAGTCTGATCCCAAAAAAAGAACCTCTTCTGTATTGGCGGTGCCTCTTTACATGTCTGTTCCTAYGRATATGTGTTGTTTTTGTAAGCAGAAAAGTCATTGGAAGGCTTAGCGTCCATTGAAGCAGCAACCTTGGAGGTCTAGAAATTAGTCATGTTTCAATGCTACTCGACTACCTCAAGATTWTAGGCCAACTTAGGGCTATAGACCACCATGGTTTAGTATTGCAGTAGTAACCCCATCATCCAATATCGATCCTAGTACTCTGTTTGAGCAACTTTAGAGATTTCTCTTTTTATAGTCCCAAGCTATGTCTGTCTCTTCAACCGTAGGCTAGGTTCCCCATGAACCTTCAGGTATGTAGTCCTCTATGTGGGTCTTAGATTTTGTTGCTTCACATCATATGACCCCAGACTCTTCTTCTTTTACTTCTGTGTCTCSTTCACCATCTCTTCCTGTCRTGGCTGCTGATGGCATTCTTATGCCTTTAGTAGGTGTTGGTTCTAATCTTGTTTTTGTTGGTCAGTTATATGATTCTGGTAAKTTTGTTACATTTACTTSATCTTCGTGCTTTCTACATGATTTGCAGTCTCAGAAGCTGATTGGAACAGAACATATGAAGGGGGACTATACAATTTGGACGAGCTAAAAGTACCAGYTTCTGCTACTAGTAATGTCGATTTGTCTTCTTTTCGTTTGAGTCCTTCTTCTTCTCAATTTTACTTATGACATTCTCGTCTTGGTCATGTTTTGTCTTCTCATTTGAAATTTTTAGCATGCACCTAGGTTTTAGAAAATTTGCAAGCACATGATGTGTCTGATTGTAGTGAATGGCAAAAATTTCAGCCTTATCTTTTAATCGTAGTATTTTGTTCTTCTTCCTCATTTGATTTAGTTTATTCTGATGTATAGGGACCATCTCCTATTCCCAAAGGAGAGTCTCGATGTTATATTCTTTCGTCGATGATGTTGCGTTTATTTAATGAAACATCGTTTTGAACTTTTTGAGATATATAAAACTTTTCGAGTTCTTGTAAAGACTCAATATTTTGCTATTATTAAATGTTTTAGGTTTGATTTGGGTAGAAAASACACTTCAAATAAATTTTGTGAGTTGCTTGCATTAGATAGAACTGTCCATTAAACTTCACGTACTGATACTTCTAACCAAAATGGTGTTGCCCAAAAGAAACATATGCAYATTCTAGAAACTGCATGGTCTATCTTATTATGTACTTCTGTTCTGAATGTGTTTTGGGATGAGGCAGTTCTTACTGTTGTAACTTTGATTGATACAATACCATCTTCTCATATATTCTCCTTTTGAGGAAATTGTATCGGTATGCTCCAAATTATTCTTCCTTTCGAGATTTTGGGAGCACTTGTTTCTTTCTTCTTTCTCATGTTGAAAAGTAGCAAATTGACCTATTGGTCTGCCGTTGGTGTCTTTCTTGATTATGGTGTAGGTCAAAGGGGTATTGTTGTCATGTTGTTTTTATTGAACATGTACTTTTCTTTTCTATTCCCTCTATAACTTAMTTGACTAGGTCTAATCTTATTTATATTGATCCATTTTCTAAGGATTCTAGTACTTTGGAGTCTCAGGTTACTAATACTTCAGTGTCACTTCTGGCGTTCGTCCTCTATTACCTTATCATTATATTGACGAGTTCATACTACTTTTGCAGGTGCTGATGTACTTGAGGCTCCCGCTTCTCCTGTTGTTCCTTCTCAAGCTCCATCTAAGATTGTAGATCAACCTCTCCATCAACCAACATGAACTTGTAAGTCAACCAAATTACCAAATTTTGTTTATTCTTCATCTTTTACTTCTTTCTTAACTTGTATTCATAGTCTCTCTGAGCCTACTTCTTATAAAAAGGTAGTTCTTGATCCGCATTGGTAGCAAGGATGAAGATCTTTTTGCTTTGCACAAAACAGGTACTTGGGATTCGGTTCCTCTACTCCCTTGTAAGAGCGTTATTGGTTGTCGTTAGGTGTATAAAATCAAAACTAACTGATGGGTCTATTGAGGAGATATGAAGCTAGGGTAGTTGCAAAAAAGTATTCTCAAGAGTATGGTATGGATTATGAAGAGACTTTTGCTCCGATTACAAAAATGACTACTATTCGTACTCTTATTGAAGTGGCCTCAGTATGATAGTGGCTTATCTCTCAACTCGATGTTAAAACTACCTTTTGAATGGGGAACTTCAAGAAGAAGTTTCTATAGGACCCCCTTCGGGTGTTACACTTGGATCTAGGTATGTTTTTAAGCTCAACAAGGCATTATRTAGTCTCAAACAAGCACCTCGTGCTTGGTTTGAGAATTTTTCTATTATGATATGTTCTCTTGGATTTACTTCTAGTAATCATGATTTCGTTCTATTTGTTAATTGCACTGATGCAGGTTGTATTTTTCTTTCTTTATATATTGATGACATGATTATTACTGGTGATGATGTTCATGRTATCTCRATTCTGAATGCTGAGTTAGCTAGAYAGTTTGACATGAAGGATTTGGGTTCTTTGCGATATTTTCTCGGCATTAATGTTACCTACTCAGCTAAAGGTTATCTACTTTCTCACTCAAAATATGTTGCAGACATTCTAGAGCGGGTTAGACGTACTAATAGTAAAATTGTTGATACTCAGATGGAAGTTAATGGAAAAGTTCTTCTTCTGATAGTACAGATTGCCTGATCCTATTCTAAATCGTACTATTCTTGAAAATGTGGTCTATCTTATTATTACTCATTCAAATATTGCATACGTTGTTCATGTTTTTAGCCAGTTTGTTGTTTCTCCCACTACAGTTCATTAGACAGTTGTTTTTCGTATTTTGAGGTATCTCGGGGTACAGTTTATAAGAGTCTTCTACTTCCATCCACATCTTCCTCGGAACTGCGTGCTTACTCTGATGCTGATCATGGATTGATCCCACAGAACGCAAGCCTGTTACTANTGGGTTCTTTGCGATATTTTCTCGGCATTAATGTTACCTACTCAGCTAAAGGTTATCTACTTTCTCACTCAAAATATGTTGCAGACATTCTAGAGTGGGTTAGACGTACTAATAGTAAAATTGTTGATACTCAGATGGAAGTTAATGGAAAAGTTCTTCTTCTGATAGTACAGATTGCCTGATCCTACTCTAAATYGTACTATTCTTGAAAATGTGGTCTATCTTATTATTACTCATCCAAATATTGCATACGTTGTTCATGTTTTTAGCCAGTTTGTTGTTTCTCCCACTACAGTTCATTGGACAGTTGTTGTTCGTATTTTGAGGTATCTCGGGGTACAGTTTATAAGAGTCTTCTACTTCCATCCACATCTTCCTCGGAACTGCTTACTCTGATGCTGATCATGGATTGATCCCATAGAACGCAAGCCTGTTACTAGTTTTTGTATTTTTTTTGGGTGATTCTCTTATTTCTTGGAGGAGCAAAAAATAGTCTATTATTTCTCAATCTTTAATTGAAGTAGAATATTGTGTTATGGCGTCTACTATTAAAGAGATTGTTTGGTTACGTTGGTTACTTGCAGATATGAGAGTACATCTTTCTCATCCAACTCCTACGTATTGTGGCAACAAGAGTTCTATTCAGATTGCTCTCAACTCGATTTTTCATGAAAAAATCAAGTATATTGAGATTGATTTATACATCTTACGTGTCATCATTTCAAGCATGGCACTATTACTTTGCCCTTTTGCCCATCTTCTTCCCAGATTGCAGATTTCTTCCTAAGTTTCATTGCACTTCTCGTTTTCATTTTCTAGTTAGCAAACTCTCGATAATTATGGCTGCAACATCGTGAGTTTGAAAGGGCATGCTAAAGATATTACTATATTAAGATTTGGTTTATAGAGTTAAACTAGGATTGTATTTGTCAATTTTTGGTAGTCTATTGTCCATAAAGAGGCCCCTTGCATTGATACTATGTATTGTTTTGCCATCTTCTTACTTGAATAAAGTTTTAATCTTTTCTACCTTATATTACTTTAACAATATSCATCTCAATCTCTTTTGGAGCTCTTCAAATTGACAATATATTAAAGAAAATATTTCTAAATTCATTAACTTTACAATGGCTAATTTCATCTAAATTTCACAATTATAGAGATGCAAAGTACAGAACCTGTTTAGTAGATGTATTGATGRAGCAAATGATTTGATTGTAGAAGTATCTAAAATTTTAAGTGAGGTCATGTTGCTAAAAAGATTCTCTGGTATCTCAAAAAGGCAATCGATATCTAAATTCCAAATGGAGGAATTCAAGTCGAAGGCAATTTATACATTCTAGAACATCATTATTTGTTTTAGAGAATTTTAGTGAAATAGAAGGCTAATTACTATAAGAATCCTCTATTGCCTTTGACCAATCCTCTTTTCGATGATTTATCGTGAATACATGCTTCCCCTTCGATTGGGTTGTCTCCTTAGATGCAAATCATATGATAATGTCACGAGTAATATCATGCATTTTGACACACACATTGCCCTATCCATCTCTACTCTCTATAACTAAGAAATGAACGATAAGTTTCTTCATTATATTTTCAACTCTGCTTTTAACTTACCTCAAAAGTTCCTAAATGCATTCCATATCTAACCAATTCTTCAAGGGAAATCGAATAAATCTTCTGGAAACAAACAACAAAGTAGGAAGAGGTACCTGGAATATTCCTCACTCTTCAATTTACTAAAGCTCAACTGAATTGGCCTATAAACATTCTTCAGTACATGTAGGATATTTCTTGGTTTTGAATTCTGTAATTCTAAAAGTTCATCCTCCCAAGAAGAGTTTATTTGGTCTTTTAGTGCATAATCAATAGTTGCAAGGGCAAGGGTTTATCCTTTACATTCTTTTACAACACCTTTGACTGAGTGGGTACAAATGAGGTGAATCAATAGAGTTATAACCAACATTCTCCCTCAAAAGAATTCAAGACTCTTCATCATGTAAGACTTCCTATGAAAAAATCCATGCATATCTCTTAAGGTTAAAATGTTTTCGTAATGTTAGGATGAGTTTGTAGCCTGTACGAGTGCTTCGGGATGGTATTCCTAATTCCTCAAACTCAATMTTTCCCATACTTCATCTAAAATGATGAGGACTCCATTCATRGCCTTTAAGTTTGGCATGAAGTTGTCTTGSTTGAATTATTTGAGAGTCTTCTTTTAATTTGAAGCCTAATCCTTTTGCAATGTGTTATTGAATCTTTGGTAAGTCTACTTGTTTAGAAACAABGACCACAATAACCTTCTCAAATATAAACYTCGAGTCCTCTGTCATTTCTYGTGCCAACTTTTTAATTTTCTTTGCCATGATGTCTTACCTATTACAATTATTATTAAGTTTTAAAAATACTATAAGCTTTCTAAAATCTTTACTAGAGAATGATTCTTTAAGAATGTTTCTCCATGTACTTCCAATCTTCATCTGAGACGTTTTTAGTTAATTTGGTTCAACCATTACTTATCATATTATATGAGTTTGAGGTCATGTACTCCAACATTTTAGTAGTCCATTATTTTATATCGATGC